>SNQJ01S0002314.1:212668-223541 GCA_010110895.2 Picea sitchensis | reverse complement strand
ATACTCTTGTAATGAATGTCTCATACTATAGTGAATGTCTTAAGTTTGTCTCAAAGAAAGCCAAGGTATGGAACTATTTGAAAAGGTTGATTCTATACCTCATTATAATTATCAAGATTCTAATGGGGGCCCTTTAAATTTTGTAAAACTTTAGGGGGATTTGTTGGGGCCCAACAGTTTTTTATCACCTCTGTTGAATCTTTGTTTGATCTTCCCCGAATCCATCATATTTACCTCGACTTTGATCGCGTTTCTCATTATTGCGTCTAGATTTGTTGATCTTCTTTCTCTCAACAACAAGGTGAAATCGTTGTCGAAGGAGTCAGCATATCGCAACTGCGCAGCCCCAGGCAGTGGCTGGAATTCTACAGGAATCGAGTTATAAACCTTCATGAAATACGTTGAGAATTATTTCACCATCTCCTCTGATGCCTTCTTCATATTATTGTACTACGTTAACAGTTTCAAAGGGTTCTTCTTGTCTCCTCATCTAGTAATGAAAGATGTCTCGAACGTGGCGAAGTCTCGAATTCTTGCAACTGGGAGGGATTTGAACTATTTCCTCACCTCCCTCAAAAAAAATTGCGTGAACAACCTCATTTTTGTGTCTGCATAGTCCACCTCCTCTAGGTCGACCTCAGCCTTGCCAAAGAAACTGCAAACCCCTTCCTTGACCTTGACTAAGGTGTCACGACAAAATCATTAAACTAATCCAGATTCCTTTGGGCTGAAGCGTTCCCTTCAGCATCGTAGAGCTTAATCCTCTGGCTATAATTTTGGGGCAAATCATGCATTTGGGTTGGATGAACGAGGGGGGCGAATCTGGTGGCCATGGATCTAGGAGGGTTGGGGATTTGAGGGATATTATTAGATATCAAGGCTTGGAATCTCTTCTGGTCAAACACTATCTCATCCAAGCTGGTTTTCTACTTAGACTTGAATAGGGTTTTCTCAAACAATGCATCAAACTCAAGGTTGTCAATTCTTTGTGCGTCGTCTTTGGGTAAGGAAAAGATTTTTTCTAGGTAATAGAAGGGATCTGACACTTTCTCTCTAGTCCTACACAAAATTTTCTTGTGGTCGTACACAGGCTCTATAGGGTTTGGGTTAGGTTTTTCTCTGGTATATATCATCCTAGGAGCTAGGGTTCCTAAACCGCATTACTTGGTGCTACTAGTCTGTTTGACTGGAGTCACCAGGGTAAAAGTTTTAGCTAATATAGATATTTGTCCCTCTGTTATCCTCAGGCGTCAAAACTGTAACTTTAGTCATTCTCACAGGGAAAATTTATTCAATTTCATCCCCGACAATGACGCCATAATGTTATCACTCTGTAAATATGTTCGACTGATAAAAAAACAATGGAGGTAACTATATCAACCAAATTTGAAACCCAAAACTAGCCTTTCAGACCTGGAGAGGGCTCTCTCAGGAGATATTGTCTCAGCACGAGATATGGCTTTAAATCTGTTGGTTAGATTTAACACCTTTGAAATAATGGGTTCTGGTTATATTGGTGCAAGGGAGTAAGACCTTGGGCTATGGAGTTGGTTCAAGATAATGATAGAAACAAATGAATCAGTGACTGAAATTGAGAGGATAAAGGCTAAGCGAGCAACAATCTTCAACTTAAAATTGTTGTGTGAGGCGGGGATAAAATGCATAAAGAAACTCGGAGCACTACTGAGGATGAATTCAAAGTTTAACTTAGAGGAAAACGGTTTGTCTAAATGGCACGAATCCCAGGGCACTGCGCAATGAATCCTAGGTTTGAAAATATGTTCCTATTTAGAAAGAAATAGATATGAATAAAGAATACAGGAAGTACATACGTAAAGAAAGGAAACAATACATCCAATTGCTACAATTAGAATATTTTCATCAAAGCTTCAAGCCCTTTTCATTAATTTTGATCGGACTCAAACTACATTCAATAGACACTGTCTAAACTAATTTTGCCAACCAACCTAGCTTACATTGAAAATATAAAATATATGGTCAAGGGCATTGCTTGGGCTGCCTTGCTCGTGATCTACTATTCCTAGAATTTAGGAAACTGATTGTTCTACACTAAATGACTCTTCACATGTCACCTTTTCGAAAATAGATAACAACTACATCTGGTCACATCATGACTGCTTGTATTCTGCCACGAGAATTCAGTTATCAACGAGGTCTCGTCATGGGGATAGTGATGTGTCAAATCCTTCCTTCGGTGACGTATCTGAACGATCAAGTATTTTGACAGGCTTCTGCTATCTACTGTAACGACCTTGATTTATGTTGCGCGTTGATTCCCTGGGGTGTGTGCATGACGAGTAGATGCTGACTGTCATGGCCATTACCAAAATGACAAAATGGTTTAAGGGTGATGCCTCCTTCAAAAATGTCAAGAAATTTTCTCTACTTGATGATATGATAATGAACCAAGTTAATCATGCTTCTTCTGCGCACTAGCAATAGTCGTGCAAACTTTCTCTTCGGTCATTTCACATTCTTTGAAATGCTTCGCATTCCTTTCTTCTGACAGCCTCTGTGTTTCGTGCAGCTGTACAGTTGTATAATGTGCCTCTCTGAGTTGTCTTTTGAGCCATGTCACATTTCCTTCACGGCCTTGCGATGCCAACATTTCAAGAGCCTTCGCTGCTAACTGTTGTCTAAGTTCCTTGTTTTCCTAGTAAAGTTCGGCGACAGTGAGTTGTGCCTGCTTGAGTTGTTGAGATGGATATTGAACATTAGTGCCCGCAACATCTATCCTTCGTGTTCTTCTCCTACTTTCTCAGCTTGTACCTTCGGTAGGCTCCATCCAATTAACGCGCATAAGTAATTCTTCAGTCGCTGATTTTGAGTGCATCTTGTTTGGGACTTGGATATCCCCGACTTCCTTGTTCTTCCTTGGCCTACCCCTTCTCTAGGGTATCTACTATTGGGGAGATAGGGCTTTTGACGTCTTTACTTCCTGTGCAAATTCTTCCATTCTAGGCTCTAAGTGGTATTATATCCTTGTTTCCATGGGCAAAGGTGAAACTTCCTTTGGATCCTTGGGAGTGCCTGTTGTGAGTGAGAATGAATCCTAGTCACTTTGGGGCTTGAGCCTGGTGCTCCTACCACTTCACGTGCCCTTTATTACATTTTTGGAGGTTGCCATGGTGCAACCATATTTGTCTTGAGCGCGGTGAATCTAGAAAAGGCACTAAGGTGAAGAATTTGATCAACCTGGGCTTGCAGGAAAAGATTACAAACAATGCATAAACCCAATTTGCGAACAGAATGCATGCAGAGCATCCAGAATTTATAATAGAGCAAGCCGGAAGAGGAAACATGCCAAGGGACATTGAATTCATGGTGACTAGGTGTCTCGAAACAGACTTCATATTTTCCATAGCACATCTGCACGTGTAAAATACAATTGATAAGGGCTACGGAGCATACATGATATGAACGTTGCAATGTTTCATTCTTCCATACTTCATAATGAGCTGATAATGGTTACTGCACTTGCCGATGCAGCTTACATTAACAACTTACCTAGACCTAGGGCATGTAGAGACTTACTTTTTAACTGGACCTGACTGTTTTAGAATAGACTCGTACTTACTTACACATGTTTGGACTTTGACATCCATTCTCGAATCCAAGGGCCAACCAACCACCTGCTGACTTTGACCCCTTTGTTGTTACGTACTTGATCTCACATGCTTATATAATTGGGCCATAAATTGACTAAAACCGACTCTAATTGAAAGGAAAAATGGTGGCACTAACAGGTTGAACTAGCCGTTAGTAAGAAATTCGACTTTTGATGTAAAATTGTGTATAAATTTTTTTGAGACTTTTTATCAACAAAGAGTTTCTAATAGAAATTTCATTATGACATGAATATAAGTGGTATCTTCATCAACTCTGTATGAATTATATATTTTAATAATTGATGTTAATAAAATGATTTATATATAATTTTTAATAATTGAGGTTAATGTAAAATGAATTATATAGATTATGAGTTTATCCAAATTAAGATAAGGAATGGTCTAGTTAGGTTTTGGTTAGGGTTTGGGATGGGATAATTTACTCGGCCCCCACAGGGGCAAGAATTTGGAGGTCTAGATCAGGATCATGGGGATTTGAGTCCAAGAGAGTAAAGGATCAAAGGGGAGAAGGAGATGTTAACTTCTTGTTGGCTGGAATGACGTCCGAAGTTGGGGTCTAGTTGTTGGACTCTTCGTAGGAGCTCTGGTGGAGCCATAAAGGGTTGTATAAGACTAATGATGAGTATAGGGTATATTTAAAAAGATATAAAAAAAAATTAAGGTTGTTAAGGGAGGAGCTAGTAGTAGAGGAGGTCAAGTGGTCTGACAGTACATTAGTGGGGACACTTGGTGACAGTTCAACTGGTCCGACAAGGAATAAAACATTTGATACAATAAATGACATGTTCTCTTGGGAAGCCGACTATGGGGGAAAGCTCAAGTTCGGTAAGGCGAATGATTCACACTTTTATTCATGCTACGAATATGGGGTTAGATCGGATTATACTCTTGGTAAAGGAAAACTCACCTTCTTTGGTTCAGATGAGGAGGTATCGAGAGACCGTGATGCTCAATGTTGTAAAGGGGGTTTTGGGCATCCTCATCAAGCGGTAGGGGTGAGCAGAGGAGAGGTTGTGAGGAGAGAAGTGGTGAACATGGTAGGGGAGGTAAAATATTATGAAAAATTGTGTGGCCAGAATAGGGCCGACTTGGTGAATATATGACCCTCAACTTGTCTAGACAGGGGTCAGTTTATTGTTGGGATTTCAGGCAATGGGAATTCTGTATTATCACAGAGAGTTAAGGGGGGTGGTGGGGACATAGTACAGATGGAAGGGGGAAATGGAGACATGACGCCATCAAGAATAGAGTTAAAATCTAGTGTGGGCCGGTATGATGGGTACAACAGATGAGAGAGCAACAAAACAACCACAACATTCAGGGTGTGGAAACCGCAAACCTTGAGGACATCATTAACTCTAGGAAAAGATATCGGGATGGATGTTGTGAGAATTATGGCACTGTGTGGGTTGGTGAGAAAAATCAGCTATCGGTCCATGGGGCCAAAGGAAATACATGTCTAGGTTGAAGAAAATATGGAGTCGTTTCTTGGATATGTACTAGAAACTTTCATTTTAATAAATGGATGGTTATGTTTCATTTTCAAGAATTCGAAAGATTTGGATAGGGTGCTCCAGAAGATCTGGCTGGTAAAAAATGGAAGCTTGATGTTGACTCGGTGACATGTGGGCTTCCATACAGAAAAACAAATAATCAGATATCGACATTTGTGGGTTCTCTTACTAGGATGCCCCCTGGGTTTGTGGAGCTTATATGTCTTCAACCTTATCAGGAATGCAATTGGGAAATTTATATAGGTCGACATAAAACAGTTTGGTGGTTTTGATCACCAGATGGGGAAGCTGATAGTTGAAGTGCACACATTCACAGGCCTGCCAGAAGATATTGAAATTAATTGGCAGGGAAGAAAGATCCAACAGAGATTGGATTATACTGGAGTGCCTTTTCATTGCTGGGGTTGTAAAAAGACTAGACAACTGTGTTATCAATGTGGGGAAGAAGTGGTTCAAAATAAATTTTTCACGACTAGATTATCGAGAAGAATAGTCAAGGAAAATAATGTTGAGATGCAAGAACATCACGACTGGACTGATACTCAAGTGATGCATAGTGAAGGAAAATGTGATAATACAAATTCAAACCTTCCTGAACATTTATCTTCTCTGAATTCATTATTGTTACAAGAGAAGTCGGTTTTAGCATTAGATCCTCAGAGTGAGAAAGCACCTTCGAAGGGAGGGATGGGAATTAAGATTTGTATTAAGGGAAAGATCTTTCATATTGGATATGGTATGGGAGAGTTTTTAGACGGCACGGGCTACCTGTCTGGGGTTGTAAGGAATGTTTGTTTGTTGTCTGGGGCGGGTGTGGGAGAGATGACCTTAATTGCGAATTCGGGGGCGGTGAAAGACCGAGGGAGGGAATCTGAAAGATAGTATAAAAATGAATGCCCAATGCAATCAAGTGGTGGGGGATCACCTGGTGATTCCGGTAAGGTTGTTGTATGTGGGGCCTCAGAAAATGAGTAGTGCGAACGGATTCATCTTTTGGGTGAAGGTATAATGTTTGTTGATACTAAGGAAAAACCCACTATGCAGGGTTTGGAATGGAAGGGAATCTACCTACCACCCATGATAGCTGTAAAAGGGAATAAAAAATAGGCTTAGGGGACCACTTGTGATGTGACTAGTAGGATTGATAAATCTTAATACATAGTTGTGCTATCGGGTAAAGGTGGTTCGCTTGGAAACCTTTATAGGGATATTACTGAGGCAAATTTTGAAAAGTTGTGGATTGATCAGAATCCATTAATGGCTGAAGGAAATAAATTTGTTGGAGGTGAAGGAATTTATCGTGGTTTGGGTATGGAAGGGAAAGGTGATGGTTTTGTAGAAGCGACTCTATTAAAAGGTTTTGACAAAATGGATTCAGGCACATGCAAAGATGAGTCTAATAGTGATGATAAGGTTGTTTATACAGTTGAGAAACTGGTTATAGGGGGATCGATAGCGGAATTAGGTGGGGATAAGTTAGTTGGGGAATCTCACTTGTTGTTTTATAATAATCTCTCTAATTTAGTTGATTTTTTAGAACCGGGTGTGACTATGGAAAATAATAGCAATTTGGGGCTGATAGGGAAATCTACAATGGTTGAGGGAAAATCTTGTGGAATAGGTATGGAAGGGAAGGGCGACCTTTTTTCATCCCAGAACATTCTAGGAGGGATTGAAAGGCGTATTTTGGGGAATTTTGAGGGATTACAACCGACAAGTGGACTGTCAAAGGTGGAGGAAACACTTTGTAATTTTCTACCTACATACAGGGAGGTTTTAACCCGAACGCAAATACCAATATTTGTTGTTGGGGTGTTACTAGATAACCAAAAGGCTGGGAAGGAAGAGGGGAGCAGGGGTTAGGGGTCTATTGGTAGGGAATGCATGAATGCATTGATTAAAGGGGAAATTTTAGGAGGGTTGGAAACATATTTTTCTCCTATTAAAACTAGGAGTGCAAGGAATTTGTGAAAAGAAAAGGATCTCTCAGTTATACCTCTTCATGAGGCTATAACTGGGCCTAGGGAATTTAGATCTCATAAAGCACTGGCTAGGGTGAAAATATGATCATGGATTTCCTGAATGTGAGAGGAGTGGGGGGCTCCTTAAATTCATTGTCCCTCTCTAGGGTTTTAGAGAAGAACAAACTAGATGTACTTTTCATACAGGAAACAATGGTAGGTGTGGAAAAAGAAAGGGAATTATTTTCCAAAATTCTCCCTAATTGGTATTTTTGCGGAGTTGATTCTATTGTTCATTTGGGGGGATTGATTTCATCTTGGATCCCTCGTAAGGCTAGTTTTGATGTGTTCTTGACGCAGGCAGGGATTTTGCTGGAAGGAGTAGTTAAAGACACAAATTTAAAGGTGAGTTTAATCAACTATTATGGAGCTTATGCTGACAGAGTGGTATTTTGGGAGGATTTAAAAAGGAATGGGATCTTTGACAAGGAAAATTTAATCTTAGGGCCTGAGGCTAGGGTGGATCCTTTACAACTTTTAATTAGTCATTTGGTTCAAAATTAAGGTTTAGTAGATGTTGAGCCAATAAAAATTCTTCTGACTTGGAGGAATGGAAGGAAAGTTCAAGATTACATTGCAAAAGGGTTGGATCGGTTTCTGATATCTGAGAATCTTGTCTCTTCAGGAATTAGATACATATCCTAGATTTGCAATGAAAATATCTCATATCGCATGTCAATAATGTTACATATGGAATTTTGGAGTGATATAGACCGCTACCCATTTAAATTTAATGTTCTTTGGTTGGAGGATCAAGATTTTGTTAGTATGGTTAGAACCAATTGGGTGGATTTGCTAGGGACAAAGGTTTTGACACCTATGGAATCATTGGTAAAAAAATTAAAAATACTAAAGAGCATGGTTATAGAATGGGAAAGAAATAAAAAGGATGAAGATAAAAGAGAATTGGTTCAGTTGTAATCAGATTTCGATAAGCTATATATAGATTTTCCTGGAGGTTTTGTGGAGGAAAATGTTAAGATATTGGTGTTGGCTAAAGAACAGAGGAAAAGGACACTTTTAAAACGAGAGGAGGAGACTTGGAGACAAAAAAAAAGGGTAAATTGGTTGGCAGTTGGAGATAGGAATACAATTTTTTTCCATGCTTATGCAAAGTCAAGAAAATAATTAAACGTCATTTGGGATATCACGAAGGGAGATGGAAAAACTATTACAAACAATTTAGATCTACAAAAGAAATTTGGTGCATATTTTCAGGATTTGTTTATAGCACCGAGAAACATGGTTATTACAGATCAACTTGAAATTTTAAGGAATTATCTGAGGATGTTCTCTAAGGAAGAGGGTAGTAGGATAGATAATCCAGTTTCCTTTGCTGAAGTGTTAAAAACTTTAAAAGGATTTAAGTGTTCAAAGAGTCATGGGTCGGATGGCTGGACTGTTGAGTTTTTTTTGGCATTTTTCGATATTGTGGGGTCTAAACTTTTGGAGGTTGCAGAAGAGTCAAGAAGGTTAGGGAAATTTTAGAGAGCAATGAATGATACCTTTATTTCACTAATCCCAAAAAGTTACAAACCTAAATCTTTAGGAGGATTTAGGCCTATATCTTTATGCAATCTACTATACAAGATTATTTCAAAAATAATTGCTATCAGAATAAAATCATCCATGTCCACCGGTTTATCAAAAGAACAATTTGGATTTTCAGATGGTAGACAAATAACTGATGCAATTGGAGTGGTACATGAAGTATTACATAGCATAAAGGTGAAGAACCAAAAAGCACTGGTTCTAAAACTAGATTTAGCCAAAGCATATGATACAGTGGATTGGGGTTTTCTTAGACTTGTTCTACTTCAGATTGGTATAAGCCTCGAAGAAATTGATTGGATCATGGGATGTGTAACATCAAAAAATTATGCAATACTGATTAATAGCAAACCTATAGGTTTTTTTAAATCTTCAATAGGTATAAGGCAAGGCTTCCCTTTATCTCCACTACTTTTTCTGCTTGTAATTGAAGGGTTGAGCATAATCATACAGGAGAGGGTTCAGGATAAGAAAATTGAGGGTGTTACTATGGCGAGAGGATTGAATATTACACACCTAATGTTTTTATATGATGTAATATTTTTTGGGATTGGAAACATGGTTGTATGGAAAGAATACAAGGAGATATTGGATCTTTTTTGTAAGGCTTCAGGGATGGAATTCAACTCTCAAAAGTCTAGTTTCTTAGAAGCTAGTTGGGAGGATGTAGAAATGAATGTGTTGAACAAAATACTTTCCTTTGATGTTAAACCTTTAGACACGGGTTTTAAGTATCTTGGGTTTTATATCAAACCAAACTGTTATACAAGAGGGGATTGGTCATGGCTAGAGAAAAAATTTGAAAAGTGAATATTGAGATGGAACCATAGGTGGCTTACCCTGGGAGGAAGAATGATACTTGTAAAAGAATTACTTGAAAGCATATATGTGTATTTTCTTTCACTGGAAAAAATTACCAAGAGTGTACTAAATAGTATTAGAAAGAGAATGTTCAGTTTTTTATGGTCTGGTAAAAAAGAAAAGGAAGGTATGCATCTATCAAACTGGAAAAAGATAGCAAAACCTAAAAGGGTTGGTGGATGGGGACTAAAAAATATATTTATGTTTGGTCAAGCATTAGCATAAAAAAGTTTATGGAGATGCCTCATGATGCTTGTACTTTGGCATGAGGTGATATTGAAAAAATATCTTAAAAGGAAAACTGTAGAAAATGTTGGTTGTGGAGCCTAATTATCTTCCTGATTTATAGGTCTTTTAATTTCAACCGTGTTTATACCCCATGAAGTATTTACACCCCAGAAGTATGTACACTCTTCCATGACCATTCATTATAAGGTTGCAGATCTAACGGTAGAGATTATGTTAGGGTTTTTTTCCCTAGAAGGAAACCCTCTTTTATGAGGGAAATGTATTGCAGCTATGGTTGATGGTGAACATTGTATTCTGAGAGAGGAGACTGTGAGAGAAAGAAGAGGAAGTTACAGTGGGTTTTGTTGTAGGTTGTATCCCTTCATTTTCTAGATAATAACAAGGGAAGGACCTGGCAATTTCTCTAGTGGACGTAGCCCACATTGGGTGAACTACATAAATCTGTGTCTCTCTTGTATTGTGTGTCTTCTGTGTTTTGTTTCTGCATTTGTTTTATTTTATTGCTCTGCGGTCCTATTTTTCTAACAACTGGTATCAGAGCATAAGGTAACTCGCATAAAAAGAGGGTTCCTGGTTCAAGTGGGAGCAATGTCGGAAGCTGGAAATTTTAGGGTTGAGAAATTTAACGGCCAAAACTACCAGTTATGGAAGATGCAGATGGAAGACTATTTATATCAGAAGGATCTATTCCTACCATTGAGCGGAGTAGCAAAGAAGCCGGCGGCCATGAAGGATGAATAATGGGATATTCTTGACAGAAAGGCTCTAGGAACGATACGGCTGAGCCTGGCAGCATCGGTGGCTTTCAATATTTCGAAAGAAAAGACAATGAAGGGTTTCATGGACACGTTAGCCAAATTGTATGAAAAACCCTTGGCATCGAATAAGGTATTTCTAATGAAGAGATTATTTAATATGAAGATTTCAAAAGGTGGGTCAGTTGCAGATCATTTAAATGAGTTTAATACGGTTACTAATCAACTAAGTTCTGTAAAAGTGGACTTTGATGATGAGGTTAGGGCTCTTC
>SNQJ01S0002314.1:178477-204058 GCA_010110895.2 Picea sitchensis | reverse complement strand
ATTATGAAAAGTTTACTTCTTGTAGAGCTCATAGAAATTAGAAATTAAGTAATTAGTTAGAAATATAACGATAATTCAAAATCGGGTTACTACATCTGGTATCAGAGCCCTGGTTCAAATCTGGAACCAAGGGCCTGCTTAACCTGCACATAAAACATAGAACATTAATAAAAATAAAAGTAAAATAAATAAATGCAAAATAAATTTACCAGGTAAAACAGTGAATAAACATTTTAACGATTATATAAAATATAGAACACTTCAGACAAAATTGATTATCTTCTTTAGAAGAAATGCAACTTTTCTGATAATAAACGAGTAATGTCTTCTTCCTTCCTTTTGATTGTGCTGAACCTGAACCTAGCTTTGTTGAATCATATCTTACATCATAGCTACGCTGAGTTAATGTTCATGTTCTGAGAAGGTTTAGGAGTCATAGGCAGCCAGGTGCATAATTGGGCCCATTCGGCATGCGCTCTTAGAGAAAGAAGCCTCGGAAAATATGCAGAAGGAGAATCCCGTGGCAGTGGCATCTCAGCTCGCTTCTCACCCTAGTTACGCAGTCTTTTTTTTTTAGGAAGAATAAGATAAATCTTACCTCTGTTTTCAAGTTCCAGTCTTTCCAGTGGGCAAGCGAGTTTCCCTCTTACTTAAGTAAGAGTAATCTCCCATCGAAGGTAATTTCTTATTCTCAGGCGAAGGGGAAGAACAAGCAGAGAAACGGTAATAGGAAATGGGGGCAACGAAACCTATTTGATAACGATAGGGCATGAGCGCAGAACCTCTTTGATCCCTTTCCCTTGTTATGTATTCAGATAGGTTTTTGTCTTTATGACAATTTGGGTTGATTACAGTGTTAAACAACAAACTAAACCAAAAAATAGAAGTAAAAAAAAAAAAAAAAGTAAGACAAGAAAACACACATCCATAGAACAACGGCCAAAGCTCAGCGCAAGCAACAAGTTTTTCCACACGTCTCATAGCTTTTCTAAAGTCCGCCTCTTCACAGCGCAATTGCGCAAACACACGAAACCTATTTAAAATGGAGAAAAATAGAAGCATTTGAATTGGGGAGCTAGCTGAGATGGCCATGAAAATGAGTGAAACAATAGCTGAGCTGGGAGTGATTAGGGAAGAAATCGATCGTGAATAGAGTGGCAGCTACGCAGAGTGTTAGTGGACGCCGCGTACAGCTTACAATAAAGTAGGTAGGTCATTCCGGAGTTTCTAGTTGGGATAGACTTAGTATCCCATTGCCTGGTTTATAGGACGAGAGATTTACAGAGATGGGAGCGCTGTGTACGATTGACTCAACCACCAACAACAAGCATCATTGCGCGCACACGCAGGGCAAACACCAACGCACAGGGAAAACACCAAGAGTTAGCACCAAACCAACAGTAAACACACAGGCGTGCGCAAAGCCAACACCAAATAGCAAACATGTAAGCCAAGCCACGAGTCGAGTAACCAAAGCCATGCGCAAGCCCCTAGCCATTTCACTCTACGTAAGCCAACGCCAACAACGAACTCCAAAGCCCAGCGCAACTCGGACACTGTACTTGGGGCTGACATTTTACACATATTTCTACAAAAACAAAATAGAAAATGTATAATAAATATTTAAAATAGGTAGTGTAGACTTCTTTGTGCAAAGCTATCGATGTTACAAGGAATATTACTGAGTGCAGAAAAACAAAATTAAATGGGCATATATTCAATGCACATTTCCTGCACTGGGAAGAGAACGTTTTGTTCTGCCCCAACAATGTCATTCTCGCTACTTAAATATTGTGCACCTCCAACTCCCAGGTATGTACAGGATCAAAAAATCGTGGAACAGGATTATTTTAGGGAAAACGTTGTGGGCTGCTGAAGAAACCGTTTCCAGGGTATCTTGGCGGGATACAATCCCATGAATACCGAGATTATAAAAACAAAAGACTATTATGCTGCGTTACCATGCCAGTGGCTGAAGGATCATTATCATAGTTATTGGATGTTGGGTTTAACTTATCGAGATATCGAGTCTCTAGTTCATAGAGTGTGTACGTATCCATTTGGATAAGGTCCCATTTCATATCATAAATGTATGCGTTGTGAGGTTTTGAACCTGTAACCCCTGGTAAATTCCAGTGGCATATATTTTCAGACTCCATTACTACGTGCTAGCACAAATTAAATAGAAACGTTCTTTCACACTTACCAGACCCCTCGAATCAGACGATATTAAATTAAATTAGGCTCTTAAAGATTAGGTAGTAGAATTGTTTGAGGTTTCGGCTTAAAGATTATGGGAAGAACAATCATAGCAACTTACAGCTTATGACAGCCATCCNGCATTAATACATATCAATATTTTCAATAGTTTACAGGCACACACAATCAACAATGAATATATCCCAACATTTATTTTATAAACATGCACACTTATAACTATGATCACAAGGCATTAATACATACCAATCTTTTGAATATTTTACAGGTGGACACAATCAACAATGTGTGTTGATTGTGTGCCCCCTATATTCATATCTTATATTTCCAAATTTTATTGCCATTGACAAACTTTTCACATCTAGCTTGTTATTGCTTACATATACTCACTTTCCCTCTACTTTGAGCTTTGTAAACGAAAATAAATATCATAGTATAATGACTCAATTAAGAATTTTTTTCCAAATAAATTATATTTGGATAAAGAAATGCTTAAGCTTCCTCAATTTTGTGTAGTATTGCATTGTCTGAATGTACCTTCATGATGTCCTCTAAGTACTGTTGAAGAAGTCACCATATTTATATTTGTTTGCAAGTATTTGACTTATCTAAGATATAAAGTCCTTTTGAAACACAACTTGATACCTTCAAACTATGAACAAAGGATGCAAAACTAAATCATGGACATTTAGCATTTAGGCCTATCGTAAATAAAATTACTTGCTTTGATCAATGACAATAAAATGGATAGGCGTTTGTCCATGTATAAAACTAGGTTTGAAACCTAGGTGGACATAAAGATTTAGAAGAATTTTTGTAAAAAAAAAGAGAAAATATTAAGTATAAAAAATATATGTCAAGGCCAAAGAAGAATGGATATTATCAATGACAATATGTTGGAAATACAAAAGGAATAAGTCAAAATGCAATTTGGAAAGTTGCTTAGTAATGGACATCAAAGCAAGTTCCAAGTGTTGAATATCAAGCCCATACCTACTACTAGGATGTTGGGTAAAAGAAGCGTTTTGAGAAATATCAACATAAAATGAGGTTTTTGTATTACATCATCGCAATTTGCTATCAATTCAACCAATTTGTATAACCCTCTTCCTCCCATGATAAATTTAAAAGTTCCTATCTAAGGACAGGTGAAGAATGCTTATGGGTTTTTATGGATAAGAGGAAGCTATATTGGCCAAAGGATACATGGAATGGAATATTAAGGGTCTGTATTCCTAGTAAGGTAGGAAGAAAATAGGTTAATGACCCAAGACCTTCAAGTAGAATAGTTTTCCTTAAACAACTTTCATTTGCAAATAGAAACCAAAAATGATTATTCTCATTTTTTTTGGTAAATATCATTCAAATCCATAAAGCAATTGTTGGTGAAATCTTAATTTCACATTGCTCAAATCATTTAATGCACAAATTCATTGGGTGTCTTCAAAATTTCAACTATCTTTCTAAATTTGTTATTGGATTTTGGACAACTTATTGAAAAAAATTACACAGAAAAAGGTAAAAACATAGAACATTTAAACTATCTTAAAAAATAACTTATTCATAAACTAACATGTCTTTCCAAAAGTGATTTGATTTTTGAAAATGACATGTTAATGGAGGAATAATTCATCTTTTTAGTATTTGTAAACATGTTTAAGTTGTTTTAATTTTTGATATAGTGATTTTCACCTTTAAATAATTATTTAAAATAATTGAAAAAATTCATGTAACACACCTGACCCCTAAGTACCCTTTTTAGGAATGGGGTATCAAAATTTCTCTTTCTTTAATCATCTTGAATCCTTTCCCCAGGGTCTTCGTCCTCTTCTTCTCATCAAGAGTTGTCTAACTACTATTATCCTTCTCAAATCTGAGCTCTGGATTGGGAGATACACCCTTCCAGAGCTCTTCGAGTGTTATTAGTGAAGGGTCACATGGCACCCATGTAGGTCCATCTCGTTCGTACCATCCCAAGTTCCCCAAAGTCTTGAAGATTCCCTAGTGTTCTTACATCTATGATGGAAGTCCATCCACTGTCCAATCCAATGACGAAACTTCATCCTCGTATAATACATAAGCTTAAGAAAAATTCAGCCTTCGGTGCTTCGGCATTGAACACCCCTTTTTCGTTCTACGCACATATCCTCTGGAGTCCCTAAATCGTGAACTCCCGAAGGAGCCTGAAATATTTCCACGTGGCTATGACCTTCGGTCCCTTCGGCTCATCTAAGATACTTCACCCCAAACCTCTGGAGTTTCGAAGTCCCGGACTCTTGAAGGGTCCACCCTTACATGTGTTGGAGTATTAAATGCAGAGGCAAGGACAGGTGGGTTCCGAGTACTCCAACCGCTAATAGGCCAAGTGAATATGTGTCAAGGGGGTGACACGCGGCAAGGAAGAGATGACACATGGCCCCATCAATGGGTGACATGTGTCACATTCTAATGGGCACATAGGGTCTGCGAAAAACACGAATCAAGGTGACACGTGGCATGTTGAATGTGGGTCCTCGTCACCCTAGGTGACCTCATCATGCCACATCACTCTGGACTGGCAGCCTTCCAATGCCCCTTAGATCTCATGGTTGAGATGTGCCCTCGTAGGTCCAAATATCTATGGCCTCTATTACTTCGTAACTTCAACGTTCAGGGGATCCGTCGTGTAACTTCATGTTTTCTCCAGGAGTGGTCAGCACCGGGCTAACCACGATCTAGATCCGATGATCAGGAACGATCCCACAACATCCTCAGATCTATGGCTCTTGTCACTTCGTTAGTTCGGTGTTCGGGGGTTTTGCTCGCTTACCACACCCTTTTTGTCGGAGTGGTTAATGTTGGATTGACTTGGGCGTAGATCCAATGACCAGGGAAGATCCCGAAACGTCCCTAGATCTATGGTTCTTGTTAATCCACAACTCCGACATTTAGGGAATTTGGTGCTATGACACCTCTATTCTCCCATAGTGGTCAACGTTGGATTGACCTCGGCCTAGGTCCAATGGTTAGGGAGGCTCTCAAATAGCCTCAGGTCTACGAATCACGTTACTTCATGACCGGTAAGTGGTCAGGGTTTAACGGTGGGACAAATCCCATGGTCACGGTTAAGGGAACCAGATATCGGTCAACCTTGCCAGTAACCGCACCAACAGGTTGCCTTTGGTTGTTTTAGAGGGTGTAAATTCATAGCGTCCCTAAGCTCCAAACCTCGGGAGTTCCGAAGCTAGAAAATCTTAGCTTCCTTCAGGCCTAGTGAAGGGTTCCAAGGTCCCATTCGTATGGATTCTTGGACAATCCTAGAGGTTATACGCTCAACACTTATCCGCGATTTGATTAGAGTCGTGGACATGAGCCCTCGGTCACACAGGTGAAGGGTTTGAAGGAGGCGCTCTCCTTCCATAGAGTTATAACTTGGTGACCTATGAAGGGTTAAGAGAGAGGTCGATTTGACCGAGGTGTTCCAGCGAAGTCTTCCCCGATTCCTATATTACGAAATCATTCCTTGGGAAAATTTCCCTAAGGGTTTCTCAAAAAATACAGAAATCGTAGATTTGTTCTTAAATTCTTTTAAAGACCCATGTCTAATCGTTCTCCTGCTGCTAAGCAGAGGTAAACATGAGCCATGTAAATATAGAAGAATAATAAGCATTTCTAATGATTTTTCAAACACCGTAAAATTTAACCATAAACATAGACATTCAACCATCACTTCCATTCCAGTACACAGAGTATGAAAATACTTATCAGAAACCAAAATCGTGAAGCAATTGCTTAGATGGGTGCATGTTTCCACCCAACCCTAGGTACAATGACTCCTAAATGGATTTATTGATGGCCACTCCCTAGCTAGACCATGATGCTATGAGAGAGACTCTTATTTATGGTTCAACAACAGTCATGGACGAAGGTTACTCTCCTCCTCCCACAAGGACTTAGCAAAATGTTTTCTTTGTACCAAGCAAGGGGGCCTGCAAAGAGTAATTCGACAATCACTCGTCCTCTCTGCAAACCCATTTATCATCTTAGAATAAAAAAGATGCCAGCAGCTTCTTGCACCCAAAATGAATGTATTTCTCAGTTCTCCTTCGAACCAGAGAGCTACAAAAACTCTCCTCTCTTTGGGAGATTAGTCTCTCGACTCCTCTTCCTCGTCGACTCACCTCTTCCCATAAATATCTTTCTTTCTTGCCTTTCTCAACAAGATTGTGTGGGTCTGAATCCCCATCTCATGGTAAGGTCAATAAGCCTTGCATATGGGTACTCTACCCATGTCCTCATTAACTCTTGAGGAGGCTTTCCAACTACCATCCTGACTGGTAATTCATTTATGTGTCAGAGGATTGTTCTGGGTCTGAGTAATTAAATCCAATAAGGTACTAGTTTGGTGGGGGTCATCTCAACCATTTCTGGTTCCCCTCACCAACTCTCTCATAACATCATGATCTACCTTGGCAAACCCCCTTCAGTAGTTATGCAACACTATCCATTTTTAATTAATAAAGGTTCATCAAATCCAACCTTCACACATATTCAGTCTGCCACAGTATTTTGGAAAGTTATAGTTATATTTACAAGCTAAGGAAAACATGGGTGTTACAATCCCCTCCCCCTTAAGGAACATCATCCTTGATGTTCTACCTATCGATGTGCTCTGTATTTACAGAAGAAAAGAAAAATGGGTATGCATGTTTCATGGAATCCTCCATTTCCCATGTAGCTTCATCTGGACCAAAGTGTTTCCATTGCACCTTGACTTGTGCAATGGTTCTATTACTGGGTGAAATTTTCTTCCTATCTATTATGCATTGTGGTTTTGGTAGGAATTATCCCTCTGGTTCCACTTGAATCAAAGACCAATCAATTATATGATTAGAATCATGTACATATTTCTTCAATAACGAAATATGGAAAACATTATGTGCCTCCATTGTGGGAGGAAGTGCTAGTCTATATGCTATAAGTCCCACTCTATCCAAAATTTCAAAGGGTCCACAATACCGAGGTGCCAACTTGGCACAGGCTCCCATTTTCAAGGATCTTTTCCTGGGTCTAACTCAAAGATACACATGATCCCTTACTTTGAACTCTCTAGTTGTAATTTTCCTATCTGCATATCTGCTTTGAACTCTCTAAGGTCCCATGGGCACTAGCTCCCTTCCCTTAGCCCCCGTCCATGTGACCCTTCTCCATAACCTAGGGCTAGTCCTCTGAGCGCCTCAGGATTTCACATATCGAGAACTCCCGATGTGATTCACCTCCATTCTCCCGAGGTCTGAAATCCTGATTACAAACACCTCATATCAACGGTCCTAATTTCCCCATGATCCGATGGTTCAGATCTATCTTTCGCAACTCGAGACTTTGCATTTTGTGAGTTCCTATAACTCTTACTTCCAGTTTCCCGAGTTTCGAACTCTTGATAAGACTAGATCTACGGTCCATGATCTTCTTTCGATCAATGACTGCAATCAAGTCGTAATTTCGCATTTTGTGACTTTGGAGGTTGGTTCACCTCTGTTTGATCGATTCCCGATTTCTCAATATTTGCGAGCGTCAGATCAAGGGCTCACAACTCCCCATGATCTAATGGCTCAGATCAAATCATGAATTCGCGTTTCGTGAATTCTCACAACTTCACCCTTTGACTTCTTTGAGTCACGAGTCAGCGAAATGATGATCTCTCGCCACGTTTCCTCCTAGATGGATGGTTCTAATGATTTCGGTACTTTGGAACCTCATTCCTCTCGTGTACCCTCAAGGCTTATCGTTAGTGCACTTTACCTTGATTAGGCGGCCATGATTCTTTTGCGCTCAGACTGAACGACTAAGATCTGTTCTCCTCTGCGCTTACTCCTCGTTGTCTGGACTATGATCTGACGGTCTAGATATTTCACGATGATCGATCCAACGAACACTGTATCTCCTCCTCTCGAGCTTGTGCTTTCTTCCCTAACATGGAAGATTTCAAATTCCATCCTCCTGTACACTTTCGAAGGGTTTAACCCTCGTGCACCTTTCCTGAATCCAACGATTGTTGGTCCTCGCACTCAGATATAATGGCCCAAATATGATCTCCCTCCTGCGTTCTCTTCAAATTGTCTATATGTGGATTCCCACGTACTCCATGCGTTAATCTACTCACGTCAAATCGACGGTCCATGACCTTCCTCTATCCAATTGTCCAGATCACATCGCAACTTCGGGTTTTGGGAGTTTAGCCACGCCAATGTGTGAATCTCCCGATGTGAAAATCCATGATCTCACCAATCTAATGGTCAAGGAGGGTCTCAATAGATCCTTAGATCTACGGTCCAGATCACGTCGCAATTTTGGGTTTCGGGAGTTTAGTCGCGCCAACGTGCAAATATCTCGATGTGCAAGTCTCCGATCTCACCAATGCAATGGTCAAGGAGGGTCCCAATAGATCCTTAGATCTACGATCTAGATCATATCACGGCTTCAAGTTTCGGATTTCAGAGGATTCATCCCCTTCGTGATGATTACCAACATTCATTGAACTTGCGAAGAGTGAAGGAGTCGAGGCATTAACACCCGTGCTCCTTCTTCCAATCTAACGATCATGATAAACCTTGGAACCTCCCGAAAGGATCTCGTCCATTCTTCTTCCAAACGAAAGGATATTCCCTTTCGATACTTGAATCTCTCTATCCTTCCTAAGCTTTGTCAGTTATGAAGGACTTAAGAGCATTGTGCTTTTTCTCATGGACTTAACGCATAGAAGGGTCTTCTACACACCTCTTGCGCTCTTTCATAAAGTATAGAACTTAAGTAGTTCTTGGTCTCTGTTTGCCTCATAGAGAGTCGGTGCATATTTGCACTACATCTCCTGAGCTTAACAAACTCTGTCCTCCAAGGGAATCAGAACGACTAGGTGGGTCGACACGCGTACATGAAACTGTGTCCAAGGTCGACAGACATACAGTTCATGACTCTAGCTTAAGCCACCATAGGACGCTAACATTTACGAGTATAAAACATATCCCATCCATATGATTTCCTACTTGCCTAATTTCACATTCAGATAGATATAAAAGAAGGAAATATAGTATAAATCATTAAGCAAACCTAACCATCCCTGCAACATTCATAGGATATCCAACTTTAACTCACAGTACCACTTAAATACACAAGATATGCGATTACTTATCTATTACAGGTGGTAGCCAACTAACTGACTGTGGGTGTTCATCCTTCCACCCTACCATAGGCTCAGAGGCATTCATTCTTAGCACTTTGGACACCCCTATGCCAAGCCATGATATCACCAGAGAACTCTCATAGTTCTCAAGGGTTCTTTCTATGTTTCATCTTCTACTCGAGTTATGTTCTCTGCGAACTTTCAGATATTTTTCTCTCTGTTATGGCCTTGGCGAGGTTTATTAGATGCTCACTTGGCGTCAAGTGCACAACCTTTTGTTCATCATCCGCTGGAGAGCTCCACGCATCTTCCTTACGAGCTTGCGCTCTCATCTGGAGTCTCCTCTCTAGTTGTCTGTGTGTATCTATCTTACCTTCCTCCTTTTGGAAGGTTCTCAACCCATCATGTTCCTTTTATCAGAAGGAAGCTCAGGTCTACAGGTCTCTGTGGTACTTTGACTAACATTTTGCAGCCAGACCATGCTCCCATTCATGGGGTGGTTGATAATTCAACCACTGGTCCTTTCTTCATTAACTGATTTCTCTCCTTTGGATCCGAAGGAGGTTTATCATCCTTATCAAGAGAAATTTGGGGTTATTTGATATAACAAACCCTCTTGTATAGTTTTCACATTCTTCCTCTAGCTATATTATGGCGAGTACTTTCAAGGCTTCACCTCCACAGTCAGTTATCGACAACTCAAATAATAATACATTTACATTGTTCCCATGTCACAGCATGGTAATCCTATGTTATGATTAATTACAAGCTGGGGAAAATAGGGTGTTACAACTACTATGGAGGGTGATGATTAGATGGAAATAAATCGAGTCATGCATCATACACATGAGTTTAGGAAGACTTGTTAAAACCTAAGAATGTCTATATCATCCTTGAATAATTATATAGTAGTGGTGGGGTGTGACATTGAAGTTGAACTATAACTTCCAACCAAAATTTCTATCAAATTTGGAAAAGATGTTAAGTTTATCCACTAATATATATATATATATATATATATAACCCACAAGTGAGAAGTATTCTACAACCAATCATATAGGAAATTGTTCCAAATGTGAGGAGCTACTCCTTGTCTAATAAATCATTCATACAAAACTAGTTTTGATTGGTGTACTTTTTTCAAATTCATAATTTTATTACACAATTTTACCTTGTCTAATAGACCATTCGTACAAAACTAGTTTTGATTGATACTTTTTTCAAATTCATAATTTTATTACACAATTTTATCAAAGGATTCCTACTGTTAGATGTATTCTTAAATTCCGCTAATAAGATAAAGTACAAAATAATAAAATTTAATCAAAATTGAAGAGAAACATAATACTTGATTCCAACACATGGCATTGAACAAAATGATGGATATTGTTTTCAACATTATATTGAACACAACAAATAAGCATAAAGCTTTGGGAAATATTTACAAAGGACTAAAAGTCATAATTGATATACTAAATAATGAGGTAGAAAGATGTATTTTCTTTCTTGATGAATAATTTATAAGAAAAATAATTTATTATTTTTTTTAGAAAAAATAATCTATTATTATTATTAGATGAAGTATAAAGTCATGTAACATTTTTTCATTGCGAATGGTTTTTTTAGAAAAAGTAATCCATTGTTTTATTTCTCCATAAATAATTTTTAACAAAAATAATACATTAAATTTTAGGAAAAGTAATAACCTAGTGTTAATCAAACTTCAATGAAAGTGTAATTATATTGTAGGTGTTGTTAATTTTAAATAATGAACATGTAAAGAAGGGATTGATGAGATAGTTGTCCTTCTCATGTTGTTAGAGTTGCATCATTTGAATTTTCCATAATGTAAAATATAAAATATGGTGTAATGATATTGTTGTACTTATCTAACCTAAGTTATATGTAAAGGTTGTTTTCTTAGTAGGTGTTATTTGTGCTTTTTACAAATAAATCAAATCATTTTGCTAAATTCAATTAACAATAACAAATTGTTTAGATATGTTATTTATTTACATTAATCTTTTTTCTAATGGAAAAAGAAAATTGACATCTTTCCCTTGAATTCATTTCCAAATTAAAAATAATAATTTCAACAATTAAAAATTACAATTTCAACAAAAAAATTTATCATGATAAACTAAAAAAAATAAAAAAATGTAAAATATTTTGTTTTTTTTCTTACTTAGAAAATGATAACATAACAATGTAATGAGTAAAAGAATACAACATACATCCCAACATCCAACATTCAATATATTATGTCTTTTATCATTTTTTTTAACCATACAACATATTGATCATACATTCCTCAACTTATTTATTATTGAAATTTATAATGATACATAATACTATTTCATTTTATAATATTTATCTTATCTTAAAGTAGATTGAATTTGAATTTATATCATTTAATTTTATAATATTTATCTTATCTTAAGTTAAATTAAATTTAAATTTATACTATTCTATTTTATAATACATATCATTTCATTTTATAATATTTATTTTATCTTAAACTAAATTAAATTTAAATTTATACTATTCTATTTTATAATACTTATCTTATTTTTTTTAATTTAATTTGAATTTAATTTTATAATACAATATATAATATTATTTTATAAATATTTTAATTTTTTAAATAGAATAAAAAAAATTTAATAATAAATATTTTTTTACCATAAAATATAAATATAAATTAATAATACAAATTATTATGAAAAGTATTCAAAATTTCGTAAAAACATTAAGCAAATAATATAAAAAAAAATAAAAAAAAATTATGTTTCAGTTCCACAAAAAAGTTTCATAATCATTCAAAGTGATCACTTTCTTATTATTATATTCAAAGTGCATGTACAGTTAATATTTTAAAAATAAATATATTTTTATGGTTAATAGTTAGTCAATAAAACATTGTTAATGTTTATAATATTTATAAATTTATTATAACATTTATAAATTTATAATAATATTATAATATTTATAAATTTATGGTTAATAGTTTGTTTGTTTCGTTAATATTTATAGTATTTTAAAGATTATATGGTTGATAATTAGATAAAAAAGCAAATCAAGTAATGAGTCAGGGAGATCGATAATTTCAGTAATGAATAGGGGAGATTGATAATTTCAGTAGATAAGAATTATGAGAAGTAAAAATAGTTTTTTTTTATCTCATAGCCACGTTTCAGCAAGGACATTTATCACTGCGAGTAATTGTTAATGACTATAGAATCAACCACGATTTTCCAAGTTCCCTAGATTTTTCCAAAGAATTCCTCTATAACGTTTGGGGTTTTTTGTTGCAGTCTTTGCGGTTTTCGGATGCAGAAAATAAGTGAAAATAAAGACGTCATACCTTAAAACATTTTCATTCATTTGATCTGTAAAGAGCCCAACAAAAATAACAAATGAACATCATTTTAGGAATAAACAGAATCTGAAGAATAAGAAATCCATACGATGGAATGCCAAAAAAATATCCACTCTATTTCAGTTCTTGTGACTACCTAAATAACTGCTCTGATTTCTCTCATGACATGCCAAACAAGAGAATTTGTTACTTTTTGATTTCGTATGATTAAATCGACTCTTTCTTGACCCAAAGCAAAGGGTATCCTCTCATACCACGACAATCTACCGACCTGTAGCAAACAAAGAAGCCAACACGACATGCCCTCCGACCCGGAATGCCAGTACCATCCTCGGAAGGATTTGGGTTAATCCCTCCAGCCCCATTATTCCATAGTTATGATTGGTGGTAGGGAAACATTAGGCCTAGTTGTGAACACCTAGCATCATTCTACATCAAGGTGAGGTCTAGTACTTGAGAGCGAGAGACATCATGTATTTCAGTGGTAGAGTTCTTGCTCTAACTTATTTTAGGGGAAATGTTTTTAGGAAGTGGGTTATTCTATAGAAGGTGAGGTCTGGTATTTGAGAGTGAGAGACATCATGTATTTGAGTGGAAGAGTTCTTATCTTAGCTTATTTTAGTGTAAAAATTTAGGAAGTGGTTCATTCTAGAGAAGGTGAGGTGTGAGAGACATCATGTATTTCAGTGGTAGAGTCCTTGACCTATATTATTTTAGTGGAAAAATCTAGGAAGTGGGTCATTCTAAAGAAGGTGAGGTGCATCATGTATTTCAGTGGCCCTAGCTTATTTTAGTGGAAAAATTTAAGAAGTGGGTCATTCTAGAAAATGCGAGGTCTGGTACTTCAGAGGGAGAGACATCATGTATTTTATTGGTAGAGTCTTTGTCCTAGCTTATTTTAGTGGAAAAAGTTAAGAAGTGGGTCATTCTAGAGAAGCTGAGGTGCCAGAGACATCATGTATTTCAGTGGTGGCAGAGTCCTTGCCCTATTTTATTTTAGTGGAAAAATTTAGGAAGTGGGTCATTCTAGAAAAGGGGATTTGGATGAAAGAGACCTAGTGGATTTTTGTGGTGGTCTTCGAAGGCTCCTTATAAGTTTTGTGTGTGCCTCTGTCTATGAGGTTTATTCATTTTCCATGTCTTCCTTTTGTGGCTATGATAGGAATCACATGCGAGGTTTATCCTGAGAAACAAGGAGCCACCCAACCCTTGAGTTATGCTCTCAGTTAAGGAGGGAGAGAGAGATAAGAAGAATCACTCCTCTGCTAATCTAGCAAAACATGGAATGAGTTGAAGTTGCAACTAGAGACAAGAGATCTACCATTTACGATTGGGAAGTGGACGTCAAAATTCGAGACTGGATGTCAAGAGCTTGTGGAACCTAAAACACCAACTATTATAAAACAATTGACTTGCATTGGCATATCAAAACTTTCTCGAGTCAAATTCTTTGGACATTGATGATGAGAAAGAGATATTGCACTAGCAAATAAAGGACATGCAGCTACTCTCGAGGAGATAAGTCTTGCATGGAGATAGGCCTTGCATGCAAGCACGCCATGAGACATTCATCAAAACTATGTGTTATCCTATCAGGTTTAGTGAGAGGGGGAACGTGGCCCCTTCCCTCTCATATGTTTTGTTTTGAATGACACGTTTTCAGATTTTTTTTGCTAGTTATGTTTTTAGTCCAAGGAAAAAACAATATTGTTCTTTACGGAGTACAAACTAGCACAGCCGCTAACTCGCGGCTGAGAACGTCGAAAGGTAGCGGCTGAGAACGCGTGTCCTTAATATACTGAGAACGTGTGCCCCCAATATAAAACGTTTGTGGTAATCCGTCTGTGGTAATATGAAACGTTTGGTTGCATTAGGTTGATAAATGGAACGTGGAAATTACATATCCTTACAATAATTTTTTAATGTGATTAGGTAAATGTTAAAGAGTAAACATGTTAACGGATGCCTTGATAAATGCAAGAAAGTTATGAACAATAAATCTGATCCATTGATTTTGGAGGATGACTAAGAATATGCCAGCGTCTTCAATGCATAGCCATTAGATTAGGGTTTAAGGTTAAATAAGGTTAAAATATCATTAATTATGATCATTGTCAATAGGTGTACGCCTTTCGGCGTAAATATGAGCATATCGTTCGCTCCTCAATCAAATATAACGTGGAGATAAATTCTCCCACTATTGTCCTCTAGAAATCACCACATACAACCTGTGTCATAGCAGTCAAACATTGCACTATAAAAACCTATTTAAGCTTTTTGAAATGAGAGAAAACAAAAATTCCTTTACTTAAATCTTTGAAATTTTCAATTAATATTTCATCGCACAAATACAAGACAACGCAACGTATAAGTGTTCGATTTTGAGATTTCCTACCTGTTCTCTCTTTGCCCTTCCCCCTTTTCAACTCAAATCGACTAGTCGGCAGAATGTACAACTGGTTGAATTTTATTTTTATCACTTTGAGCGTTTAATGATGTGTTCCTCTAAAGAGACGATTTATACTTTCTAATTAATCCGGGGAAGAATTTATACGGAAAATAGTTGAACTTGTCGCCAACTTATTTTATTAAATGTTGACATGAAAAATATTTTGTTGTACATGTATTGAGTGAACGAGTTCTATGAAGAGAGTTTGTACAGTATTTATGATATACAGATGGATCTATATGTGCAAATATTCATATGCCAAGTAGTATAAACTCATTATGAGTTGGCCTTTTTCTGGTCACTCAAAAGGACGGAAGAGGAAATTGAAATTTTTAGTTTAAAATATAGTTGAAATTATTTGGATTGACTGAAAAGGAAATTGAAATTTTTAGTCTAAAATTTATTGATGTAATTGCAAATATGACATGTAAATATTGCATAATTCAGTTGTAATAGAATTATCAATAGAAGTTAAATCTTTTTCTGTATTAAAAATAATAATTTCATTCATCCAAAATTGTAATTTCAATAATGGTTATTTAACTGGATTCTGTTAATGATAAACTAGAAAAGGTTGAAAATAACTATTAAAACTTCTATGGTGATTGTTTTTAGAGTTGTTGAAATAATCCACAGTATTAAATCATTTGAAAATATAGAACATTTATTTATCCTTCTTCATTTGTACACAGACATTAAACAAAGACAATTAAATTTCTATATGTATATGTATAGATATTCAACTATGATTCTCTAAATGTCATTTTGAGATAAGGTATATATGATTTATATGATATTTCTCTCTTAAGGTGTTATGAAACATTTTGGTATTCCAACATTATTTATGGAGAGAGGAACATGTAGGAAGGAGATGGGGACCTCTCTGGTTAAGCAATGGATTAATTGTACTGGCCTGTGGTTAAAGAGAGGATTAACTGTATCGGTCTGTGGGAGCGTTTTTCATCCTCCGGTCTACGGTTAGGAACACTCCATTTTTTTTTCCACTCTCACGACTATTTTTCCTTTTGGTTTCTTGACATCTCTTTTACCCTTCGATGGAAGTTCCATACTCGCAGACCTCGATGGATACTAACGCCTACGTGGACCTGCCCCATTGGATGTCGTTTTGACTAAGGAATTGACGGGTGGAAGTTTTTCTGAACAACTCACGGGTTTGGGGGAAACTCCTCTTGCAATACCCCAAGGATGAGCCCCAATCGTATTATGAATTGTAAACATGTTTTCTAGGCTAGTGAGCCAAGCAATTATAAACTGGTAGGCTTATGTGTTAGTAGGCCAGAAATCCTAAGTGTTAAAGGCCAAGAGCCTGTTTTGTACATGTAAATATCCATATTATTAATATTAAAAACATCATTACGTGTAGATCGACCACGAAGAAGGAGTGATGGGGGACTAAGCTCCACTAGGCTGGGTAAGGGAGAGGGGGATGAGAGGTTGGAAAGAGGGGCTAAGCCTAAGGGCTTAAATCCAAGAGAATAATAATTTATTATTATTATTTCAAAGATTGTTTAAAAATGATATGTTTTATCCTAAGTGCCGGGGAAAGGTGAAACAAATGCAAACTGGACTGCATCTAGCCCGAGGAAGACATGTGTCAACCTGGGGGCATGCAATTAAATCTAGAGGGTCATCTCATTGGGGGGGTTCGCTTCCCATTCTTCCATCCTCCGCCTGAATTCATTTGGCCTCCATCATCGACCTCAGCAATTTATTTCCACGCACCCTAAAACCAGTAACCCGTGGGATGATCTATGTCTCCTGTGGATCCCGATGCCTTGGTAATCTCCTGAGCCGTGTTTTGTCTTAGTGTTTGGTTGTTGTCGTTTTCAGTGCCCATGCCCATTTTATGTTGCTGCCATTACCCTTGTGTCAACTGAGTGTTGATGTTGTTGTGGTTGCCCTCACTTGGTTGGAACTGAGTTGAAGTGGTCGAAGAAGCAGGTTGTCAGGCCTGTGAGAAATGCTCTCTCTAGGTGAGAGAGGTAGTTTTCTATTGATGAGGCAAGTTGTCAGGTCTGTGAGCAACACTCTCTAGGTGAGAGAGTGTGTTGAGGAGGTGAGTTCTCCTGGAGGGGGTCTCGTAGTTGCTACAAAACTCTGAGAGTTTCGGTCCACCCTGTTCTTGAAGCCCAAGGTAAAGGAGGTGGAGCAACGGATGGACTATGTGACAGTGAAGGTTTATACTCCTGGGGTGGGATAGGCATGTGGGGAATGAGATTCTGTGAGCAGTGGGCATAAGTGGCTCCTGGGAGATAATCCTTCCTCTTAAACTGTGTGACTTTCATATTGGCCTTTCCTAGCCTAGGAATCCCTTACCTGGTGGAGTTTAGTCCCAGCTTGGGGGTGACCTACTATTGAGAGTGATGAGAAGTGTGGTCTAAGGTTGGGAGGTTTGTGGAAGGTCTGCACGCAGTTGGTGGTTTTACTCCAATTAAAAGATAAGTATCATTTCCATTCTTAATTATGTATGTTATGCATGTCTGTGATTCTTGAGATGTTATCATGTGTTTCGTTACATGTAGGAATTACTATCAATTCCATTTGAGTCTGTATGGTAACAATAATTATGTGTTATTTGTTTTAAAATTCATTAGAAATGTATGTTATATATGTGTGTGTGTGTGTGTGTGTGTGTGTGTGTGTGTATGTTCTGCAGTGGCATTGCCTGGCTTGTTGGTGTTCAGGGATGCTACATATTGGTTTCAGAGCTAGTTTGTGGAAGACAAGGTGTATGGGTAGCATTGTCTGGCGGTGTTGTTGTTGTCAGGTAACGTTACAAATTGGTATCAGATCCACGGTTTCAACACTGAACCTGTATGGGCCATGTTAATGGTAGATGAAATAGAAGTTTCAGAAAAGAATTGTTGTTGAAATGGACAAAATTCAAGTTCAAATCATTCCTGCGTGCCAAGAGGTTACTTTGGTTGTGTTATGAAGCTTAGGAGGTGTAGCGGTATTATAAAACCACCACAGATGTGGTATTTGGCCGTAGAGTAATGTGGGTCATGGATTTGACGAGAAGAGATCGACCATTAGATCAAGCCAAGAGCAGAAGGTAAGATGCATGAGGAAGAGTGGATCCGAACTGTCAGATCTACACGCAAGTGTTGTGAGCCTTTGATCTCAAAACAAATCATAACTTCAGAATTCGTGAGAAGTGAGGTGTGTTGGTGCACAAACTTCCGAAGCTCGAAGCTCCAAAGAAAAAGAGAAGACGTGGTGGGGCAGGATGATGTCACCATGGGTGACGTGGACATTCCTAGTAATGCCATGTGCCACCACCTTTGTTGATGAAAACTATACTATGTGGACCCGGAGGGTAAAGAAGTCTGAAAATTCAGAATTCAGGAAATTGGAAGGGAACAGGTGTAGAAAATTCTGAAGTCCAAAATTTTGGAGTAATGAGGAATGATGATTTCATCAGGAATGACATGGACACATGGGATATGTACCACATGTTAGTGGTTTTCATACCTGCCAAAGATTGAAATGTGATTTGGAACGTGACATGTGTCACCTGTCTATGTGAGCCACGTGTCCATTTCTAATGTTTTTCCACGAGGACCTCCTCTCGAGAATGGATGGTGGCTACCTGATGGTCCCAGTGAACGTGTGGCACTAGTTGTGGAGTCTAGAGACTTGAAACTCCAGAAGAATGTTACATAAGGAAATGAAAGGAAGAACTTTCAAAAGTTTCGTAACGCAGAGGTGATGAGACGCAATGATGTCACTAAAGGTGACATGGAAGTGTTCAGAGATTAATGGTTTGAGAGAAGTGGGGTGTGGTGATGAACAAACTTTTGAAGCTCGAAGTTTTGAAGCTCCGAAGTTCTGGAGCTCAGATGCCTGAAGTTCCACATTGTGTATCAGCTATTAAATGTTGGGTAGTCATGGATTTTCGATCCTCCCCACTCCGCGAGTTCGTCAATCCAAAAATCTGAGAGATTATTCAGATGTGCTTTGAAAACTTTTGAAGCCGAAGGCCCGAGGTCCCGAGTAAGTACTTATCGATCTAGTGCTTCGTCACAACCCGTATTCACATGGGTTGGGAGCCAAGAGAAAAGGGCTAGTGCCCAAAGAATTGTTGTAGAACAGAGAAAAACTCAGAAAGAAAAGGTCTGCAGGGATTCTTGACTGATCGAGAATTGCAGAGAATGAAATATGAGTGTTTTCTTGAATTAGATTGATTTATGGGTACTGTGAAATTTTTTAAGGACTGGTGGCCTAAAAAATTTTGGTTGACTGCACATTGTGTTTGTAGATTCAAGGATTGTCAGAACCGAACAAAATTTCAACAGAATACTGAGAAATGAAGGAGGCACAAAATGCTTCCAGTTCAGAGAATGAATCCAGAGGAATGGATGCCCATTTGGGAGTTGAAGGATCGAACTCCAATGGGCATGGAGAAGATATAGATAAAGAAGGAAACATGATGAAAATCATTGAAAGATTGCAGAAAGATGTCCAGACTCATTGAGCAGATAACAAAAAACTCATGAAAGCCAGGGATCAACATGGAGTATTCAACATAAAGTTGATGCAGAGCCTGGAAAAGATAGAAAGTAAATTGGATAAGGAGGGTAACTCCAGCAAATCAGGAAGTCACAGGTCCCCTGATGAGAAGAGGAAATCAAGGAGTATTGGTAGACACCATCATCACTCCCAAGGACACTCCAAGAGGAGGGAACATAGTAGTTCAAGCCCATCTCCTACCAGAAAGCATAGGAGATCTAGAGTGGGTGAAATGAAGGGTGAAATGAACAAGATTAAGCCTCCTATGTTTGATGGAGAGCACAAGAAGGAGGAATATGCCAAGACATGGCTTCTTGGCATGAGGAAATATTTCCAACTGAAGAATTATTCCTCTCGTGCAGAAGGAATAATTTCAATGTATCAACTGAAAGGAAAGGCATCCATGTGGTGGGATCAACTTGTGCAGGTGCAACACATTAAGGAGAAAAATATTACTTGGAAGGAATTTAAGAAGTATTTCGAAAATAAATACTTGACTAAGAGATACTATGAAAGAAAGATGAAAGAATTCTTTGAACTCAAGCTGGGTAACATGACCATTGATGAATATGAATGATTTTGGAATTGTTGAAGTATGTCCCTTTCATCAAATTTGAAACTTGAGACTATCAAAATTCAGAGGTATCTGAGTGCACTGCCCTCTTCCATCAATGACAAGATCTAGTATGATGATCCTAAGACTATGGAAGAAACTATAAGGAGAGAAAAATGCTTATATGAGAAACAAAGTGAAAATCCCACTTTCTGAAAGGCTTGGAAAGACAAGAAGAAATTCAATATGGATCATAGGAAGAAAGGAACTAAGCCATACTTTTTCAGAAATAGTCCTCAAGGAAAACCATATTTTAGAGAGCCTAGGAAGGCTGAAGTAGGTGGGAAAATTCCAAGACAACCACCTATGGAATGTTGGGGTTGTAAAGGAAATCATAAATACAAAGATTTCCCCCATAGAAATGACAATGTGAGAGTTGTCCACAATGTTCAACAGGCAGAAACAGTGGAAGACATGGGCAGTAGAATACCAAGGATCTATGCATCCTTAGACAACAAGCAAGATGAGTTTCAATCACACATGATTGAAGTTGAAGGTATGATCAATAACAATGCCTTTACTATTTTAATTGACTTAGGGGCTATTCATAGTTATATAGATCCCAAGATGGTGGAAAGTTTGCAATTGCCAAGAAAAAAGCATGGAAAATATTGGTTAGTGCAGTTGGCTACATGAACCAAAAGAAAAGTTATTGAGTTGGTTAAGTCATGTCCAGTGGACATGAATGGACTGAGCACAAGGGATGAATTGGATATCTTACCTTTAGGTTCCTATGACTGTCTAATTGGGATGGATTGGTTGGACTAGCACCATGACATCTTAGACTATCGTAACAAGGAATTCACTTTCCTAGATGAGGAAGGAAATTAGAGAACAATCCAAGTAATTCCCAGAGAAGTTGATATCAGAGAAATCTCAGCAATGCAACTGAAGAAGTGCTACAGGAAAGGCTGCCAAATAATTTCAGTTCATATGGATAAGGTGTTGAATATTGAATACCATGTAGTATTAAAATATTTTGAGGACTACCCCCGAAGAGAGATATTGATTTCTCTATAAACCTGATGCCTGAAGTATCTCCAGTGTCAAAAGATCCTTACAGAATGAGTACACCAGAGATGAAAGAAATGTAATTGCAGCTTGAAGAACTTCTGAAGAAGGTGTATGTATGCCCAAGTGTGTCACCTTGGGGTGCCCCAGTCTTATTCGCGAAGAAAAAAGATGGGATATTGATATTGTGCATCGATTTCAGACAGTTGAACAAAGTGACTATTAAGAACAAGTATCCTTTGCCAAGGATCAATGATCTCTTTGATCAGTTGAAGGATGACAAGATATTTTCAAAAATAGATCTCAGGTCAGGATACCACTAGGTAAGGATAAAGGATGAAGACATCAACAATACTACCTTCAGAACAAGGTATGTTCATTATGAATTCATAGTGGTTCCATTTGGGTTATCATTGATCAAATTCACCTACAGTTTTCATGTGCCTAATGAATGGTGTATTCAGAGAATATCTAGACAAGTTTTTCATAGTCATTTTGGATGACATCCTAGTGTGTTCCAAGTTAGAGGAAGAGAATGAACAACATATAAGGATGGTGTTGCAAGTGCTAAGAGAGCACAAACTATATGCAAAATTGAGCAAGTGCTCATTCTATCAAAAGCAGATCCGTTATTTTGGACATATCATTTCAGAATATGGGATAGTCGTGGATCTTGAGAATATAGAAGCCATTAGAGAATGGTCAACGCCTAAGAATGTGATAGAAGTCAAATCCTTTATGGGTCTAGCTAGCTATTACAGAAGGCTCATTGTAGGGTTCTCAAGGATAGATCACCCCATCGCTTCCTTGCAAAGGAAGGATAATAAATTTCAATGGAGAAAATATTGTGAGAGAAGCTTCGATCAATTGAAGCAGTTGTTAACTAGTGCTCCAATCCTGAGGATTGCAGATCCAAATGAAGATTTTTTAGTGTGTACAGATGCATGCAAAGAAGGACTGGGGGAGTCCTCAACCAAAATAGGTTTGTAATATGTTATGAATCCATAAAATTGAAAGAACATGAAAAGAACTATGCCACTCACGATTTGGAGTTGGCGGCCATTGTACACGATCTAAAGAAATGGAGACATTACCTCATGGGAAAGAGGTTTGAACTCAGGACATACCATCATAGTCTGAAGTATCTATTTGACCAGCCAAACTTGAATGCTAGACATAGTAGATGGTTGGAATTCCTTTGTGAGTATGAATTTGATATCAAGCATATCAATGGAAAGGAGAACAAAGTGGTTGATGCACTCAACATAAGAGTGCATGAACTACATGCTACAACCATTAGCATGTATCAAACTGATATTAAAGGTATAATTTTGGAAGATGCAAATGCATATTTGCAGTACATGGAATTGGTAGAAAAGATACAACAAGGTAAGATGCTATAGAAAGTGGAACATTATAAATTGGAAACTGATGGAACACTCATGTACATAAAGGAATTTATGTACCTAATTCCCAAGAATTGAGAATTATTATCTTGAAGGAAATGCATCATGTGCCTTATGTTGGGCACCATGGATATCATAAAATAGTGGTATCAGTTGAGATCCATTACTTTTGTCCAGGTATGCAGAAGGAAATTTCAGAATACCTCGCCAGATGTATGGAGTGTCAAAAGGTCAAGGATGAGCATAGGCACCTAGCTGGGTTGCTACAACCATTGTCCAGTCTTGAGTGGAAGTGGGAAGTGGTGACAATGGATTTCATCACAGGATTACCCAGAACAAATAAGCAACATGATTCCATCATGATGGTGGTGGATAAGCTTATGAAAGCTTCCCGTTTTATTCCATTGAAGACTACTCACAAGGCAACCAATGTTATTGATATCTATATGAGGGAAGTAGCATGATTTCACGATATTCCCAAGATAATTGTGTCTGACAGAGACCCAAAATTTACCTCAAAGTTCTGAAAGGGGTTATTCAAAGGATTCAGAATGAATATGAACTTCAATACAACCTATCATCCTGAGTCTGATGGAAAAAGAGAGAGGGTGAACCATGTGATAGAAGATATGCTAAGGATGTATGTGATGGACAAACTATCTAAATGGGAAGACTACCTACACTTCATAGAATTTTCCTACAACAATGGGTATCAAGCATCACTGAAGATGAGCCCATTTGAAGCACCTTAGGGAAGAAAGTGCAACACTCGAGTAAGATGGGACAACCCACCTGATAGAGAAATAGTTGGGCCAGAGTTGCTTAAGGAAATGGAAGAACAAATGTTGGAGATTAAGAAGAATTTAAAGGATGACCAAGACATGAAGGAACGTTATGCAAATAAGAACAGAACCCACAGAGATTTTAAAGTGGGTGATCATGTTTTATTGAAAGTGAAAGACAACAAAAGTTTCCTGAAGCTGGGAAACTATTCCAAGTTGGAAGCCGGATTTTGTGGGCCATTTGAAATCATAGAAAGTATTGGACCAATTGCATATATGCTTGCATTGTCTGCATCCATGACTATACATAATGTGTTTCATATTTCATTTCTTAAGAAATATATACCTGATGATAATCATGTTATTGATTGGAATGTGATTCAGGTGGAGCAAGAAGGCATCTTGCAAGTGCATCCGGTGCACATATTGGACCGAAAGAGAAAACAATTCCGGAACCGATCCATAGGGATTGTAAGGGTCCAGTGGACCTGGTACGGTCTTGAGGACGCGACATGGGAGGATGAAGATGCTATGCAGGCTTAATACCTGCATCTTTTTGAATATTTTGAAAAATCTTGTTGATGTTGTGTAAAACATTGCACTGAGGACAGTGCAAAAATAAGGGGAGGGGATTGTAATACCCCAAGGACGATCCCTAATCATATTATGAATTGTAAAAATGTTTTGTAGGTTGGTGAGCCAAGCAATTATAAGTTGGTAGGATTATGTGTTAGTAGGCCGGAAATCCTAGGTGTTAAAGGCGAGGAGCCTGTTTTGTACATGTAAATATTCATATTATTAATATTAAAAGCATCGTTGCGTGTAGACCGACCATGAAGAAGGAGTGATGGGAGACTAAGCTCCACTAGGATGGCTAAGGGAGAGGGTGTTGAGAGGTTGGAAAGAGGGGCTAAGCCTAAGGGCTTAATTCCAAGAGAATAATAATTTATTATTATTATTCCAAAGGTTGTTTAAAAAGGATATGTTTTATCCTGAGTTCTGGGGAATGGTGAAACAAATGCAAACTAGAGTGCATGAATCTCTAGGAAGACAGGTGTTGACCTGGGTGCATGCAGTTAAATATGGAGGGTCATCTCATTAGGGGTTTCGCTTCCCATTCTCCCATCCTTTTCCTGAACTTGTTTGGCCTCCATCATCGACCTCAACAATTTATTTTCACGCACCCTGAAACTAGTAACCCATGGAATGATTTGTGTCTCCCATGGAACTCGACGCCTTGGTAATCTCCTGAGCCGTGATGTGTCTTAGCATTTGATTTTTGTTGTTTTCTATGCCCATACCAATTTTTTGTTGCTTTTGTCACCCTTATGTCAACTGATTTTTTATGTTGTTGTGTTTTCCCTCACCCAGCTAGAACTGAGTTGAAGTGGTCGAAGAAGTAGGTTGCCAGGCCTGTGAGAAACACTCTCTCCAGGTGAGGGAGGTAGTTGTGAATTTATGAGGGAGGTTTTCAGGCCTATGAGAAACTCTCTCCAGGTGAGAGAGTGTACTGAGGAGGTGAGTTATCTTGGAGGGAGTCCCATAGCTACTACAAAACTCTGAGAATTTTGGTCCGCCCTGTTGCTGAAGCCCAAGGTAAGGGAGGTGGAGAAACCGATGGACTGTGTGATAGTGAAGGTGTATACTTATGGGGTGGGACATGCATGTGGGAAATGAGAGTCTATGAGAAGTGGAAATAAGTGGCTCCAGGGACAGAATCCTTCCTCTTAAATTGTGTGACTTTCCTATCCTAGTAATCCCTTACCTGGTGGAGTTTAGTCCCAACTCGGGGGTGACCTACTACTGAGAGTGATGAGAAATGTGGTCTAAGGCTGGGAGGTTCGTGAAATGTCTGCACACAGTTGGTGGTTTTACTCCAGTTAAACGATAAGTATCATTTCCATGCTTAATTATGTATGTTATGCATGTCTGTGATTCTTGAAATGTTATCATGTATTCTATTTCATGTAGGAATTACTATCAATTCCATTTGATTCTGTATGGTAATAGTAATTCTGTGTTATTTCTTTTA
>SNQJ01S0002314.1:141588-162824 GCA_010110895.2 Picea sitchensis | reverse complement strand
CAGTTAGCTCTGCCCAGTCAGTCGAAGCTACATCCTGTTTTTCATGTTTCATGCTTGAAGAAGGTGATTGGAACCAGGTGCCAAATTCAAGCCAACCTTCCAGAGTTAGTTGAAGAAGAATCCATTTGGCTACAACCAGAATTAGTTTTGGACCAGCGTGAGTGTCACCTGCGTCAGAGGACCATCAAGGAAGTGCTAGTACAGTGGAAAGATATGACTCCAGCAGATGCCACTTGGGAACCAGCTACCATTCTGTAGCAGTTTCCACATCTCAAGCCCTGAGGACAAGGTTGTTTTTAAGGGGGCAAACATGTTAAGGTCCTAACCCGCACATAGGTAGATCAATGTATTTGGATGTAATAAAGGTCAATATTAATAAGGCCTTTCAATAAAATAGAATAAGGCAGATGTAAGAAGACCTAATAGAAGCTTCCACTTCTAGAAGGATCTTCCTCTAGATGCTTCTCGTAATAGACATATTTAGTATAAATAAGGGTCGAGGGTATGAGAACCCTAGCTTGGATATTATTGTAACAGAGCACTACTCAATTGGAGGTTGCCCCATCAAAGAGGCCTGTGAACATTGCTTTCTGAATCAAAATGTTATTTTTATTGCTATTGTTATATCATTTATGTGTATTGTGAAGATTATGCTGGATATTTTATTGTTATTCTGCCATTTCTAGCATTTTATTTCTTTTCTACATATTTTATATATCTGCTATCTTGCAGTCTCAGCGCGGGATATGGCTTTAAATCCGTTGGCTAGATTTGACACCTTTGAAATAATGGGTCCTGGTTATATTGGTGCAAGGGAGTAAGACCTTGGGCTATGGAGTTGGTTCAAGAAAATGATAGAAACAAATGAATCAATGACTGAAATTCAGAGGATAAAGGCTAAGCGAGCAACAAACTTCAACTTAAAATTTTTGTGTGAGGCGGGGATAAAACTCATAAAGAAACTTGGAGCACCATTGAGGATGAATTCAGAGTTTAACTTAGAGGAAATAGTTTGTCTAAATGGCACGAATCCTAGGGCACTGCGCAGTGAATCCTAGGTTCAAAAATATGTTCCTATTTATAAAGAAATAGATATGAATAAAGAATACAGGAAGTACATACGCAAAGAAAGGAAACAATACGTCCAACTGCTACAATTAGAATATTTTCATCAAAGCTTCAGGACTTTTTCATTAAATTTTGATCGAACTCAAACTACATTCAATAGACACTGTCTAAACTAATTTTGCCAACCAACCTGGCTTACATTGAAAATACAAAATATATATTCAAGGGCATTGCTTGGGTTGCCTTGCTCACTATCTACTATTCCTAGAATTTAGGAAACTGACTGTTCTACACTAAATGACTCTTCACATGACGCCTTTCCAAAAATAGATAACAACTACATCTAGTCACATCATGACTGCTTGTATTATGCCACGAGAATTCAGTTACCGATGAGGTCTCATCATGGGGAGAGTGATGTGTAAAATCCTTCCTTCAGTGAGGTATATAAACGATCAAGTATTCTGACAGGCTTCTTCCATCTACTGTATTGACCTTGATTTTTGTTGCACGTTGATTCCCTGGGGTGTGTGCGCGACGAGTAGACGTTGACTGTCATGGCCATTACCAAAATGAAAAAATGGTTTAACAGCGATGCCTCCTTAAAAAATGTCAAGAAATTTTCTCTACTTGATGATATGATAATGAACCAAGTTAATCATGCTTCTTCTGTGCACTGGCTACAGCCGCACAGACTTTCTCTTCGGTCATTTCACATTCTTTGAAATGCTTTGCATTCCTTTCTTCTGACAACCTCTGTGTTTCGTGTAGTTGTACGATTGTATAATGTGCCTCTCTGAGCTGTCTTTTGAGCCATGTCACATTTCCTTCGTGGCCTTGTGATGCCAACATTTCAAGAGCCTTCACTGCTAACTGTTGTCTAAGTTCCTTTTTTTCCTGGTAAAGTTCGACGACAGCGAGTTCCACCTGCTTGATTTGTTGAGATGGATCTCGAACATTAGTGCCCGCAAAATCTGTCCTTTGTGTTCTTCTCCTGCTTCTTTGGCTTGTACCTTCAGCAGGCTCCATCCAAATAACGCGCATAAGTAATTCTTCAGTCATTGATTTTGAGCACGGCTTGTTTGGGACTTGGATTTCCCCGACTTCCTTGTTCTTCCTTGGCCTGCCCCTTCTCCAGGGTATCTACTATTGGGGATATAGGGCTTTTGACATCTTTACTTCCTGTGCAACTTCTTCCATTCCAGGCTCTGAGCGGTATTATATCCTCGTTTCCATGGGCAAAGGTGAAACTCCCTTTGGATCCTTGGGGGTGCCTGTTGTGAGTGAGAATGAATCCCAGTCGCTTTGGGGCTCAAGCCTAGTGCTCCTGCCACTTCACGTGCCCTTTATTACATCTTTGGAGGTTTCCATGGTGCAACTGTATTTGTCTTGAGCACAGTGAATCTGGAAAAGGCACCAAGGCGAAGAATTTGATCAACTTGGGCTTGCAGGAAAAGATTACAAACAATGCATAAACCCGATTTGCGAACAGAATGCATGCAGAGCATCCAGAATTTGTAACAGAGCAAGCCGGAGGAGGAAACATGCTAAGGGACATTGAATTCATGGTGACTGGGTGTCTCGGAATAGACTTCATATTTTCCATAGCACATCTGTGCGTGTAAAATACAATTGATAAGGGCTAGGGAGCATACATGATACGAATGCTGCAATGTTTCATTCTTCCATACTTCATAATGAGCCGATAATGGTTAATGCACTTGCCGATGCAACTTATATTAACAACGTACCTAGACCTAGGGCATGTAGAGACTCACTTTTTAACTGGACTTGACTCTTTTAGAATAGACTCGTACTTACTTATGCATGTTTGGACTTTGACATCCATTCCCGAATCCAAGGGCCAACCAACCACCTGCTGACTTTGACCCCTTTGTTGTTATGTACTTGATCTCACATCCTTATATGACTGGGCCATAAATTGACTAAAACTGACTCTAATTGAAAGGAAAAATGGTGGTACTAACAGGTTGAACTAGTCGTTAGTAAGAAATTCAACTTTTGATCTAAAATTGTGTATAAATTTTTTTGAGACTTTTTATCAACAAAGAGTTTCTAATAGAAATTTCATTATGACTTGAATATAAGTGGTATCTTCATCAACTCTGTATGAATTATATATTTTAATAATTGATGTTAGTAAAATGATTTATATATAATTTTTAATAAGTGAGGTTAATGTAAAATAAATTATATAGATTATGAGTATATCCAAATTAAGATAAGGGATGGTCTAGTTAGGTTTTGGTTAGGGTTTGGGATGGGATAATTTACTTGGCCCCCATGGGGGCAGGAAGCTGGAGGTTTGGATCAGGATCATGGGGATCTGATTCCAAGAGAGTAAAGGATCGAAGGGAAGAAGGAGGTGTTAACTTCTTATTGGCTGGAATGACGTCTGAAGTTGGGGTCCAGTTGTTGGACTCTTCGTAGGAGCTCTGGAGGAGCCATAAAGGGTTGTATAAGACTAATGATGAGTATAGGGTATATTTAACAAGATATAAAAAAAAATAAGGTTGTTAGGGGAGGAGCTAGTAGTAGAGGAGGTCGAGTGGTCCGACAATACATTAGTGGGGACACTTGGTGATAGTTCAACTGGTCCGACGAGGAATAACACATTCGATACAATAAATGACATGTTCTCTTGGGAAGATGACTATGGGGCCAAGCTCAAGTTTGGTAAGGCGAATGATTCACACTTTTATCCGTGCTACAGATATGGGGTTAGATCGGATTATACTCTTGGTAAAGGAAAACTCACCTTCCCTGGTTCAGCTGAGGAGGTATCGAGAGATCGTGATGCTCAATGTTGTAGAGGGGGTTTTGGGCATCCTCATCAAGAGACACGGGTGAGTGGAGGAGAGGTTGTGAGGGGAGTAGTGGTGAACGTGGTAGGGGAGCTAAAAGATTGTGAAAAATTGTGCAGCCAGAATAGGGCCGACTTGGTGAATATACGACCCTCAACTTGTCTATACAGGGGTTAGTCCTTTCTTGGATATGTACCAGAAACTTTCATTTTAATAAATGGATGGTTATGTTTCATTTTCAAGAATTCAAAATATTTGGATAGGGTGCTCCAGAAGATCTGGTTGGTAAAAAATGGAAGCTTGATGCTGACTCAGTGACATGTGGGCTTCAATACAGAAAAAAAAATAATCATATATCGACATCTGTGGGTTCTCTTACCAGGATGCCCCTTGGATTTGTGGAGCTTATATGTCTTCAACCTTATTGGGAATGAAATTGGGAAATTTATATAGGTCGACATAAAATAATTTGGGGGTTTTGATCACCAGATGGGGAAGCTGATAGTTGAAGTGGACACATTCATAGGCTTGCCATGAGATATTGAAATTAATTGGAAGGGAACAAAGATCCAACAGAGATTGGATTATACTGGAGTGCCTTTTCATTGCTCGGGTTGTAAAAAGACTGGACAACTATGTTATCAATGTGGGGAAGAAGTGGTTCAAAAGAAAATTTTCACGACTGGATTATCGAGAAGAACAATCAAGGAAAATAATGTTGAGATGCAAGAACATCACGAATGCATAGTGAAGGAAAATGTGAGATGCATAGTGAAGGAAAATGTCATAAGACAAATTCAAATGTTCATGGACATTTATCTTCCCTGAATTCATTATTGTTACAAGAGAAGTTGGTTTTAGCATTAGATCCTCAGAGTGAGGAAGCACCTTCAAAGGGAGGGATGGGAATTAAGATTTGTATTAAGGGAAAGATATTTCATATTGGATATGATATAGGAGAGTGTTTGGAGGGCATGGGCTTCCTGTCTGGGGTTGTAAGGGATGTTTGTTTATTGTTTGGGGTGGGTGTGGGAGAGACGACCTTAATTGCGAATTCGGGGGAAGTGAAAGATCGAGGGAGGGAATCTGAAAGATGGTATAAACATGAATGCCCAATGCAATCGGGTGGTAGGGGATCACCTGGTGATCCTGCTAAGGTTGTTGTAGGTGGGGCCTCACAAAATGAGTCCTGCGAACCGATTAATCTTTTGGGTGAAGGTATAATGTTTGTTGATACTGAGGGAAAACCCACTATGTGGGGCTTGGAATGGAAGGGAGGCTACCTACCACCCATGACAGTTGTAAAAGGGATTAAAAAATGGGCCCGAGGGACCACTTGCGATGTGACTAGTAGGATTGATAAATCTAAATACATAGTTGTGCTATCGGGTAAAGGGGGTTCGCTTGGAAACCTTTATAGGGATATTGCTGAGGCAAATTTTGAAAAGTTGTGGATTGATCAGAATCCATTAATGGCTAAAGGAAATAAATTTGTTGGAGGTGAAGGAATTTATGGTGGTTTGGGTATGGAAGGGAAGGGTGATGGTTTTGTAGCAGCGACTCTATTAAAAGGTTTTGACAGAATGGATTCGGGGACATGCAAAGATGAGTCTGATAGTGATGATAAGGTTGTTGATACGATTGAGAAACCGGTTATAGGGGGATCGATAGGGGAATTGGGTGGGGATCACTTATTTGGGGAATCCCGCTTGTTGTTTTATAATAAGCTCTCTAATTTAGTTGATTTTTAGAACCAGGTGTGACTATGGAAAATAGTAGCAGTTTCGGGCTGATAGGGAAATCTACAATGGTTGAGGGAAAATCTTGTGGAATAGGTCTGGAAGGGAAGGGCGACCTTGTTTCATCTTAGAAAATTCTAGGAGGGACTGACAGGCGGGTTTTGGGGAATTCTGAGGCATTACAACCAACAAGTGGACTGTCGAAGGTGGAGGAAACACTCTGTAATTTTTTACCTACATACAAGGAGGTTTTAACCCGAACGCAAATACCAATATTTGTTGGTGGGGTGTTAATGGATAACCAAAAGGCTAGGAAGGAAAAGGGGAGCAGGGGTCAGGGGTCTGTTGGTCGGGAATGCAAGAATGCATTGATTAAAGGGGCAATTTTAGGAGGGTTGAAAACATATTTTTCTCCTATTAAAACTAGGAGTACAAGGAAATTGGGAAAAGAAAAGGATCTTTCAGTTATACCTCTTCATGAGGTTGTAACTGGGCCTAGGGAATTTAAATCTCATAAAGCACTGGCTAGGGTGAAAATATGATCATGGATTTCCTGAATGTGAGAGGAGCGGGAGGCTCCTTAAATTCATTGTCCCTCTCTAGTGTTTTAGAGAAGAACAAACTAGATGTACTTTTCATACAAGAAACAATGGTAGGTGCGGAAAAAGAAAGGGAAGTTTTTTCCAAACTTCTCCCTAATTGGTATTTTTGTGGAGTTGATTCTATTGTTCATTTGGGGGGATTGATTTCACCTTGGATCCCTCGTAAGGCTAGTTTTGATGCGTTCTTGACGCAGGCAGGGATTTTGCTGGAAGGAGTAGTTAAAGACACAAATTTAAAGGTGAGTTTAATCCACTGTTATGGACCTTATGCTGAAAGAGTAGTATCCTGGGAGGATTTAAAAAGGAATGGGATCTTTGACAAAGAAAATTTAATCTTAGGGACTGAGGCTAGGGTGGATCCTTTACAACTTTTAATTAGTCATTTGGTTCAAAATTAAGGTTTAGTAGATGTTGATCCAATAAAAATTCTTTCGACTTGGAGGAATGGAAGGAAATTTCAAGATTGCATTGCAAAAGGGTTGGATTGGTTTCTGATATCTGAGAATCTTGTGTCTTCAGGAATCAGATACAGATCCTAGATTTGCAATAACAATATCTCAGATCGCATGTCAATAATGTTACATATGGACTTTGGGAGTGATATAGACCACTACCCATTTAAATTTAATGTTGTTTGGTTGGAGGATCAAGATTTTGTTAGTATGGTTAGAACCATTCTGGTGGATTTGCTAGGGAAAAAGGTTTTGACACCTATGGAATCATTGGTAAAAAAATTAAAAATACTAAAGAGTGTGGTTATAGAATGGGAAAGAAAGAAAAAGGATGAAGATAAAAGAGAATTGGTTCAGTTGTAATCAAATTTCGATAAGCTATATACAAAATTTCCTGGAGGTTTTGTGGAGGAAAATGTTAAGATATTGGTGTTGGCTAAAGAACAGAGGAAAAGGACACTTTTAAAACGAGAGGAGGAGACTTGGAGACAAAAAAGCAGGGTAAACTGGTTGGCAGTTGGAGACAGGAATACAATTTTTTTCCATGCATATGCAAACTCAAGAAAATAATTAAATGCCATTTGGGATATCAAAAAGCGAGATGGAACAACTATTACAAACAATTTAGATCTACAAAAGGAAGTTGGTGCATATTTTCAAAATTTGTTTATAGCACCGAGAAACTTGGTTATTACAGATCAACTTGCAATTTTAAGGAATTATCCGAGGATGTTCTCTGAGGAGGAGGGTAGTAGGATAGATGATCCAGTTTCCTTAGCTGAAGTGTTAAAAACATTAAAAGGATTTAAGTGCTCAAAGACTCCTGGGCCGGATGGCTGGACTATTGAGTTCTTTTTGGCATTTTTCGATATTCTGGTTTCTGAACTTTTGGAGGTTGTAGAAGAGTCAAGAAGGTTAGGGAAAGTTTTGAGACCAATGAATGATACCTTTATTGCTTTAATCCCAAAAAGTGACAAACCTAAATCTTTTGGAGGATTTAGGCCTATATCTTTATGCAATCTACTATAAAAGATTATTTCAAAAATAATTGCAATCAGAATAAAATCATCCATGTCCACTGGTTTATCAAAAGAACAATTTGGCTTTTAAGATGGTAGACAAATAACTGATGCAATTGGAGTGGTACATTAAGTATTACATAGCATAAAGGTGAAGAACCAAAAAGCACTAGTTCTAAAACTAGATTTAGCCAAAGCATATGATACGGTGGATTGGGGTTTTCTTAGACTTGTTCTACTTCAGATTGGTATAAGCCTCGAAGAAAATGATTGGATCATGGGATGTATAACATCAAAAAATTATGCAATACTGATTAATAGCAAACCTACAAGTTTTTTTAAATCCTCAAGAGGTATAAGGCAAGGCTTCCCTTTATCTCCACTACTTTTTCTGCTTGTAATTGAAGGGTTGAGAAGAATCATACAGGAGAGGGTTCAGGATAAAAAAATTGAGGGTGTTACTATGGAGAGAGGATTGAATATTACACACCTAATGTTTGTATATGATGTAATATTTTTTGGGATTGGAAACATGGTTGTATGGGAAGAATACAAGGAGATATTGGATATTTTTTATAAGGCTTCAAGGATGGAATTCAACTCTGAAAAGTCTAGTTTCTTAGCAGCTGGTTGGGAGGATGTAGAGATGAATGTGTTGAAGGAACTACTTCCCTTTGATGTCAAACCTTTAGACACAGGTTTTAAGTATCTTGGGTTTTATATCAAACCAAACTGTTATACAAGAGGGGATTGGTCATGGCTAGAGAAAAAATTTGAAAAGTGAATATTGAGATGGAACTATAGGTGGCTTACCCTAGGTGGAAGAATGATACCTGTAAAATAAGTACTTGAAAGCATATATGTGTATTCGCTTTCACTGGAAAAAATTACCAAGAGTGTACTAAATAGTATTAGAAGGATAATTTTCAGTTTTTTATGGTCTGGTAAAAAAGAAAAGGAAGGTATGCATCTATCAAACTGGAAAAAGATAGCAAAACCTAAAAAGGCTGGTGGATGGGGAATACAAAATATATTTATGTTTGTTCAAGCATTAGCAGAAAAGAGTTTATGGAGATGCCTCATGATGCTTGTACTTTGACATGAGGTGATATTGAAAAAATATTTTAAAAGGAAAACTGTAGAAAAGTGATTCAAACAGGGAAGAAGAAACTGGAATGGAACCTCAAATTTCTGGAGAGCCCTTACCTCTTTGGTAAACATAATTTCCAATTGGTTGTTTGGAAGTCTGGGAGTGGGAGAGACATCATAATAGGTGATGATCCTATGATAGGGTCTCACCATTTCTATAAATTATCAGAGAACCTTATATTATTGTTAAAAGAACAAGGGGTGACTTGCCTTGTTCATGCATGTTCAAATGTACAGGAAGGTAGTATTTTAACAAAGTGGAAAAATGATGAAATTTTAGGCTTGGAGGGAGTACAAAAAGATGACTGGAAATATTATACAAAAGGGATGGTATATCCTGGAATAAAAATAAATGATGAGAACGACAGTTTAATGTGGTCTTGGGATACCAAACAAGGACAAGTCAGTGCTAAATTAGCATATGAAGTGCAAGTGATGGAGGATATGGGGGTAGAGATGAAATTCTAGTATTCTGAGATCTGGAAGTGGTAAATACCATTGAAGGTAAAACTATTTGTTTGGTTATTGTTGGAACAAAAAATTCTCACTTGGGATAATTTGATAAAAAGGGGTTTTTAGGAACTTAGCATATGTGTGCTTTGTAAGGAAAGTGAAGAGTCTATGTTATATTTATTTGGGGATTGCAGTTTTATAAAAATCATCTAGAAAACCATCACTAAGGAACTAAAACTGGTCAACAATTGGCAAGGAGGTATCTTTGAAAACAGTCTCCTTAATTGGACAAAGAGGAAGGAAAACTAGAATGAAATCCCATGTCTTATTAGTTGGGAGGTTTGGAAGCATAGGAACCTGCTGATATTCGAAGGACAAAAAAAAAACCATATCAGAGTATGTAATTTTATCTTACAGGAATTGGGGGAACAAACACTTACACATGATATTTTTCAAAAAAGGATGGATAGGCCACCAACTATTGATTGGGTAGCGGCAATTGGCTTTTTTGATGGGGCGCCACAGGAAAGAGGCTTAAAATGTGGGGCTGGAGCCATTATGAAATGCCCAATAATGGGTATCTTTAAAATAAAAATGAATTGTGAAAAAGGAACAAATTCTAAAGGGGAACTGATGGCACTTTGGTTAATTTTATATTTTTCATATCTTAAACAAGTACCAAGATTATTATTGTTGGGGGATTCTAAGGTTATTATTTATTGATATATTAAAGAAAATAATCTACATGTGACAGCTTTGCAGCCTTGGATGACAAAGGTTATAGAGATGCACAAGCATTTTCAGCAAATAAAAGCACAACACATCTATAGAGCTTTTAATCAGGATGATGATCGACTATCAAAGGAAGCATTGGACTTTGATGAAGGAGGATTTTAATGAAGGCGGATTTTACAACGCACAGGTTTCAGATCGACAGTAGGAAATTTTTGAAAAAATTGAGATCAACAATTAGAATACTCTTTTGCAAAGGATGTAAATTTTAGACAAAAAAAGGTTATAATTTATTGTATATTTGGTTTATAGACATGTAATCAGATTTGATTGCATATAAAAAATTCTGGACAGGAGTTAAAAACAATTTAGAATTTTGGAGAATGGTTACAGTTTGTAAAATCAGAAAAAGAGACAGTTTTATATTTACTAATATAAGTGTTTTTTTCATATTGAAAAAAAGAGTATATCCAAGTTAAATTTTATTTAAATATGTGATTAATATTTTAATGTATAATGTATTAAAAAAAAAATTGAAAATAAAAGAGAAAGGGTTTTAAAAATAGTTTCAAATTTTAGATATTGTAACTCAAGGAAAAATTAACTTTGTATGGAAAAAAAATGAAGATATTATAATGAGGTGATCAATCCTAATAATTTAAAATATTAAAAGTATTTTTTTATTTTGACTTATGTAAAGAAGAACATCAACATTACTCAAATAAGAACAAATTGTCACCAACTTTATAATGAAACAGGGTATTTCTAAAATGTGTCATCTTTGTGACATTGAAGGGATTGAAAATGAAAAACACTTTTTCTCATAATACCCTTAATAAAGCCACATTAAATTTATGAATGATTTTATTAAAGCTTTTGAAGTGAATGTTAACCATCATCATAATTAACAATCATTAACTTTAAATAATAAAAATGTGAGAGAGATATTTTAATAAATTTATGAATATAACTATTAAAATTGAATTTTAATTTATTTATAAATATACATAAAAAGTGTAGTAGGTTTCACTAATAAGAAAAGAAAGAAAAAATTATAAAAAATATAGTAAATGAAAAGTTATAATATTGGGATTAACAACATGTTATATATAAATACAAAATTATAAAATATAAAAAAGTGTAAAAAATTAAAAATATCAATAATTAAATTTTAAAAGATTTAAAAAAATTGTAAATATTTTTTTTTTTTATTATTTGATGATATGAATGTTTGTATAAGATTAATGTAATATATATATATATATATATATATATATATATATATATTTCAACCATCAACTTCCCATCAGGTTGATCAAAACCCCAAAGCAGGTTTGGGGGTTTTGATCATCTCGAGATGAACACAGAGGCAGGCTTGCCAGAAGAGATTGAAATTAATTGGCAGGGAAAAAAGATCCAGGGGGTTTTGATCATCGGATGGGGAAGTTGATGGTTGAAGTGGACACATTCGTAGGCCTGCCAGAAGAGATTGAAATTAATTGGCAGGGAAAAAAGATCCAACAGAGATTGGATTATGCTGGAGGGCCTTTTCATTTCTCGGGTTGTAGAAAGAGTGGACACTTGTGTTATCAATGCGAGGAATAGGTGGTTCAAAAAAAAAATTTCACGACTAGATTATCGAGAAGAACAGTCAAGGAAAATAATGTTGAGATGCAATAATGTCACGACTGGACTAATACTCAAGTGATACAAAGCGAAGGAAAATGTGGTAAGACAAATTCAAACCTTCCTGAACATTTACCTTCCCTGAATTCATTATTATTACAAGAGAAGTTAGTTTTAGCATTAGATCCTTAGAGTGAGGAAGCACCTTCGAAGGGAGGGATGGGAGTTAAGATTTGTATTAAGGGAAAGATCTTTCATATTGGATATTATATGGGAGAGTGTTTGGAGGGCGCGGGCTGCCTGTCTGAGGCCATAAGGGATGTTTGTTTGTTGCCTGGGGCGGGTGTGGGAGAGATGACCTTAATTGCGAATTCGGGGGCAGTGAAAGACTAAGGGAGGGAATCTGAAAGACAGTATAAACATGATTTTCCAATGCAATCGTGTGGTGGCGGATGACCTAGTGATTCTGGTAAGGTTTTTGTAGGTGGGGCCTCACAAAATCAATCTTGCAAACTGATTCACCTTCTGGGTGAAGGTATAATGTCTGTTGAGACTGAGGGAAAACCCACTATGCAAGGTTTGGAATGGAAGGGAGGCTACCTAACACCCATTACCATTGTAAAAGGGATTAACAAACGGTCCCAGGGGACCACTTGTGATGTGACAAGTAGGATTGATAAATCTAAATACACATTTGTGCTATCAGGTAAATGGGGTTCACTTGGAAACCTTGATAGGGATATTCCTGAGGCGGATTTTGAAAAGTTGTGGATTGATCAGAATCCATTAATGGCTGAAGGAACTAAATATATTGGAGGTGAAGGAATATATGGTGGTTTGGGTATGGAAGGGAAGGGTGATCATTTTATAGCAATGAATCTATTAAAATGTTTTGACATAATGGATTCGGGGACATGCAAAGATGAGTCTGATAATGATGATAAGGTTGTTCATATGGTTGAGAAACCGGGTATAGGGGGGTCGATAGGGGAATCAGGTGGGGATCATTTAGTTGGGGAATCTGACTTATTGTTTTATAATAAGCTCTCTAATTTGGTTGAATTTTTAGAACCAAGTGTGACTATGGAAAATAGTAGTGGTTTGGGGTTGATAGGGAAATCTACAATGGTTGTGGGAAACTCTTGTGGAATAGGTTTAGAAGGGAAGGGAGACATTCTTTCATCTCAGAACATTCTAGGAGGGAATGACAGCTGAGTTGTGGGGACTTATGAGGGATTACTATCGACAAGTGGACTGTCGGAGGTGGAGGAAACCCTTTGTAATTTTTTACCTACATATAGGGAGGTTTCAACCCGAACGCAAATACCAATATTTGTTGGTGGGGTGTTACTAAATAACCAAAAGGTTGGGAAGGCGGAGGGGAGTAGGGCTCAGGGGTTTGGTGGTCGGGAATGCAGGAATGCATTGATTAAAGGGGCATTTTTGGGAGGGTTGGAAACAAATTTTTCTCGTATTAAAACTAGGAGTGCAAGGAAATTGGGAAAAGAAAAGAAAATCTCAGTTATACCTCTTCACGAGGCTGTAACTGGGCCAAGGGAATTTAGATCTTAGAAAGCACTAGCTAAGGTGAAAACATGATCATGGCTTCCCTGAATGTGAGAGGAGTGGGGGGCTCCTTAAAGTCATTGTCCCTCTCTAGGTTTTTAGATAAAAACAAACTAGATGTACTTTTCATACAGAAAACGATGGTAGGTGTGGAAAAAGCAAGGGAATTATTTTCCAAACTTCTCCCTAATTGGTATTTTTGTGGAGTTGATTCTATTGGTCTCTCGGAAGGATTGATTTCAGCTTGGAACCCTTGTAAGGATAATTTTTATGTGTTCTTGAAACAAGCAGGGATTTTGTTGGAAGGAGTAGTTAAAGACACAAATTTAAAGGTGAGGTTAATAAATTGTTATGTACCTTATGCTGACAGAGTGGTATTCTGGGAGGATTTAAAAAGGAATGGGATCTTTGACAAGGAAAATTTAATCCTAGGGGGTGACCTTAACTTCACTACTTCTAGTAGGAAATTTTTGGGGGGATGAGGCTAGGGTGGATCCTTTACAACTTTTATTCAGTCATTTGGTTCAAAATTAAGGTTTTGTAAATGTTGAGCCAATAAAAATTCTTCCGACTTGGAGGAATGGAAGGAAAGGTCAAGATTACATTGCAAAAAGGTTGGATCAATTTCTGATATCTGAGAAGCTTTTCTCTTCAGGAATCAGATACAGATCCTGGATTTGCAATGACAAGATCTCGGATCACATGCCAATAATGTTACAACTGGACTTTGGGAGCGATATAGCCCTCTACCCATTTAAATTTAATGTTGTTTCACTGGAGGATCAAGATTTTGTTAGTATGGTTAGAACTAGTTGGGTGGATTTGCTGGGGACAAAGGTTTTGACACCTATGGAATCGTTGGTAAAAAAATTAAAAAGACTTAAGAGAATGGTTATAGAATGGGAAAGAAAGAAGAAGGATGAAGATAAAAAAGAATTGGTTCAGTTGGAATCAGATTTGGATAAGCTGTATACAGATTTTCCTGGAGGTTTTGTGGAGGAAAATGTTAAGATATTGGTGCTAGCTAAAGAACAGAGGAAAATGACACTTTTAAAACAACAGGAGGAGACTTGGAGACAGAAAAATAGGGTAAACTGGTTGGCAGCTGGAGACAAGAATACCAATTTTTTTCATGCTTATGCAAACTCAAGAAAAAAATTAAACACCATTTGGGATATCACAAAGGGAGATGGAACAACTATTACAAACAGTTCAGATCTACAAAAGGAATTTGGTGCGTATTTTCAGAATTTGTTTAAAGCACAAGGAAACTTGGTTATTACAGATCAACTTGCAGTTTTAAGGAATTATCTGAGAATGTTCTCTAAGGAACAGGGTAGCAGGATAGATGATCTAGTTTCCCTAGATGAAGTGTTAAAAACATTAAAAGGATTTAAGTGCTCAAAGAGTCATGGGCCGAATGGATGGACTGTTGAATTCTTTTTGGCATTTTTTGATATTGTGGGGTCTGAAATTTTGGAGGTTGTAGAAGAGTCGAAAAGGTTAGGGAAAGTGTCGGGAGCAATAAATGCTACCTTTATTTCTTTAATCCCAAAAAGTGACAAACCTGAATCTTTCAGAGGATTTAGGCCTATATCTTTATGCAATATGATATACAACATTATTTCAAAAATAATTTCTACCAGAATAAAATCATTCCTGTCCATTGGTTTATCAAAATAACAATTTGGCTTTTTAGATGGTAGACAAATAATGGATGCAATTGGAGTGGTACATGAATTATTACATAGCATAAAGATGAAGCACCAAAAAGCACTGGTTCTAAAACTAGATTTAGCCAAAGCATATGATACGATGGATTGGGGTTTTCTTAGACTTGTTCTACTTCATATTAGTATAATCCTTGAAGAAACCAATTGGATCATGGGATGTGTAACATCAGAAAATTATGCAGTAATGATTAATGGAAAACCTACAGGTTTTTTAAAATCTTCAAGAGGTATCAGGCAAGGCTTCCCTTTATCTCCACTACTTTTTTTGCTTGCAATTGAAGGGCTAAGAAGAATCATACAGGAGAGGGTTTGGGATAAGAAAAATGAGGGTGTTACTGTGGCGAGAGGATTTAATATTACACACCTAATGTTTGTAGATGATGTAATATTTTTTGGGTTTGGAAACATGGATGTATGGAAATAATACAAGGAGATATTAGATCTTTTTTGTAAGGCTTCAGGGATAGAATTCAACTCTCAAAAGTCTAGTTTCTTAGAAGTTGGTTGGGAGGATGTAGAGATAAATGTGTTGAAGGAACTGCTTCCCTTTGATGTTAAACCTGTAGACATAGGCTTTAAGTATCTTGGGTTTTATATCAAACCAAACTGTTATACAAGAGGGAATTGGTCATGGCTAGAGAAAAAAATTGAAAATATAAAATTGAGATGGAACCATAGGTGGCTTACCCTAGGAGGAAGAATGATACTTGTAAAAAAAGTACTTGAAATCATATCTGTGTATTGGTTTTCACTAGAAAAAATTCCCAAGAGTGTACTAAATAGTATTAGAAGGAGAATGTTCAGTTTTTTATGGTCTGGTAAAAAAGAAAAGGAAGGTATTCATTTATCAAACTGGAAAAAGATAGAAAAACCTAAAAAAGGATGGTGGATGGGGAATAAAAAATATATTTATGGTTGGTCAAGCATTGGAGGAATTTTTTTTATGTAGATGCCTCATGATGCCTGGACTTTGGCATGAGGTGATATTGAAAAAATATCTTAAAAGGAAAACTGTAGAAAAGTGGTTCAGATAGGCAAGAAGAAATTAGAATGGAACCTCAAATTTCTGGAGAGCCCTAACCTCTTCGGTAAACATAATTTCCAATTGGTTGGTTTGGAAGCCTGAGAGTGGGAGAGACATAAGAATAGGTGATGATCCTATGATAGGGTCTCAACATTTCTATAAATTATCAGAGAACCTTATATTATTGTTAAAAGAACAAGGGGTGACTTGCCTCGCTCATTTAGGTTCAAATGTACAGGAAGGTAGTATTTTAACAAATTGGAAAAATGCTGAAATTTTAGGCTTGGAGGGAGTACAAAAAGATGAACGGAAAAATTATACTAAAGGGTTGGTAAATCCTGGAATAAAATTAAATGATGAGAAAGACAATTTAATGTGGTCGTAGGATACCAAACAAGGACAAGTCAGTGCTAAACTAGCATATGAAGTGCAAGTGATGGAGGATATGGGGGTAGAGTCGAAATTCTGGTATTCTGAGATCTGGAAGTGGAAAATACCATTGAAGGTAAAACTGTTTGTTTGGTTGTTGTGGCAACATAAAATTCTCACTTGGGATAATTTGATAAAAAGGGGTTTTCAGGGACCTAGCATATCTGTTCTTTGTAAGGAAAGTGAAGAGACTATGTTACATTTATTTAGGGATTGCAATTTTATAAAAATCATCTGGAAAACCATCACTAAAGAACTAAAACTAGTCAACAATTGGCAAGGAGGTATCTTTGAAAACAGTCTCCTTAGTTGGACAAAGAGGAAGGAAAAATGGAATGAAATCCCATGTCTTATTAGTTGGGAGGTTTGGTAGCACAAGAACCTGCTGATATTCGAAGGACAAAAACTTAGTATGTAATTTTATCTTACAGGAATTGGAGGAACAAAAACTTACACATGATATTTTTCAAAAAAGGATGTATAGGCCACCAACTATTGATTGGGTAGGGGCAGTTGGCTTTTTTGATGGGGTTCCACAGAAAAGAGGCTTAAAATGTGGGGTTGGAGTCATTTTGAAATGCCCAATAATGGGTACCTTTAAAATAAAAATGAATTGTGGAAAAGGAACAAATTCTAAAGGGGAACTGATGGCACTTTGGTTAATTTTATATTTTTCTTATCTTAAACAAGTACCAAGATTATTATTGTTGGGGGATTCTAAGGTTATTATTGATTGGTATATTAATGAAAATAATCTAATGGCAAAGGTTAGAGAGATGCACAAGCATTTTCAACAAATAAAAGCACAACACATCTATAGATATTTTAATCAGGATGATGATTGCCTATCAAGGGAGGGAACGGACTTGGATGAAGGTGGGTTTTACTACGCACAAGTTTCAGATCGACAGCAGGAAATTTTTGAAAAAATTGAGATCAACAATTATAATACTCTTTTGCAAAGGAACTGATGTAAATTTTAGACAAAAAGAGTTTATAATTTATTATATATTTGGTTTATGGACATGTAATCAGATTTGATTACATATAAAAAATTATGGATAGGAGTTAAAAACAATTTAGAATTTTGGAGAATGGTTACAATTTAAATGTATAAATGTTAAAAAAAAAAATTAAAAGAAAGGAGAAAGCGTTTTAAAAATAGTTTCAAAATTTTAGATATTGTAATTCAAGGAAAAGTTAACTTTGTAAAATAAAAAATTAAAAGAGAAAAAAAATAAGATATTATAATGAGGTGATTAATTCTAATAATTTAAAATATCAAAAACATTTTTTTATTTTTACTTGTGTAAAGAAGAATATCAAAATTACTAAAATAAGAACAAATTGTCACCCGCCTCATAATGAAACAAGGTATTTCTAACAAGTGTCATTTTTGTGACCTTGAAGGGATTGAAAATGAAAAACACCTTTTCTCATAATACCCTTAATAAAACCACATTAAATTCACATTAAATTTATAAATGAATTTTTTAAAGCTTTTGAAGTAAATGTTAACCATTATCATAATTATCGATCATTATCTTTAGATAATAAAAATGTGAAAGATATTTTAATAAATTTATGAATATAACTATTAAAATTGAATTTTAATTTATTTATAGATATAGATAAAAAGTGTAGTAGATTTGACTAATAAAAGAAGAAAGGAAAAAGTATAAAAAATAGTAAATGAAAAGTTATAATATTGGGATTAACAACATGTTAGATATAAATATAAAATTATAAAAATATAAAAAAAAATTATTAAAAATATCAATAATTAAATTTTAACAGATTTAAATTTTTTTATAAATATTTCTTTCTATTTCACTTCTTAAAATGTCAAAAATAAAATAATTGTAAAAAAGTATATATATTTTTGAGTGAAAGTTTAATTATAACGGTTCGTAGTACTCCCAACTCAGCATCAACGTGACGTTATCTGACTTGGAATATGCTTGGCCAATGGCTGTTAGATTCCCGTACCTTCGAAATTTGTCAATGTGTCCAGACGTCTTCGCGGCAGTTTCAGAAATGCCTTTTATCAAGATAATTTAGCGTGAACCTTCAGCGCCACCTCATGTATTTTTGTCAAGCAAATGAGGCGTACACGATCGTGTCGTATAGTTGAATGCAAGAGTACACTAGCACAGCCTCTAATTTGCGGTTGAGAACGTTGAAAGATATCCATGTTCGAAAATGAAACATTTGGTGAGTGGGTTAACTATCGAATATGAAATGCACGGACAGCTAAGATACACGAACGGCTGAGGAGGAAGTTGTAGTGCCCGTTAATAATCCAAACGTGGTAAGTATATGGTGCTATAAACTCGTTATGAGTTGGCTTTTTTCTGGTCACTCAAAAGGACGGAAGAGGAAATTGAAAATTTTAGTTTAAAATATAGTTGAAATTATTTGGATTGACTAAAGAGGAAATTGTACTTTTTAGTCTAAAATCTATTGATGTAATTGGAAATATCACATGTAAATATTGCATAATTCAGTTGTAATAGAGGTATCAATAGAAGTTAAATCTTTTTCTGTATTAAAAATAATAATTTCATTCATCCAAAATTGTAATTTCAGTAATGATTATTTAATTGGATTCTGTTGATGGTAAACCAGAAAAAGTTGAAAATAACTATTAAAACTTCTACGGTGATTGTTTTTAGAGTTGTTGAAATAATCCACAGTATTAAATCATTTGAAAATATAGAACATTTATTTATCCTTCTTCATTTGTACATAGACATTAAACAAAGACAATTAAATTTCTATATGTATATGTATAGATATTCAACTATGATTCTCTAAATGTTATTTTGAGATAGGGTACATATGATCTATATGATATTTCTCTCTTAAGGTGTTATGAAACATTTTGGTATTCCAAAATTATTTATGGAGAGAGGAACATGTAGGAAGGAGATGGGGACCTCTCTGGTTAAGCAATGGATTAACTGTATTGGCCTGCGGTTAAAGAGAGGATTAACTGTATCGGCCTGCGGGAGCGTTTTTCATCCTCCGTTCCACGGTTATGATCTAGGTGGATATTGGTGGCCAACAACCTATTCCACTTGGACCCCCACCATTGCTTCTTTCAGTTTTTCAGTTTCCGCACAGTTTACTATTTTTAGCAGTTTTTCGGGTCCTGAACTTCCAGAGCTGTTTTGAGGCCTTAAATGACGTTTTTTTGGGAAAACGGGGAGCAACATGTATCGTAGATCAATATTTCTCACCCAAAAGTTGTAGTCCTCGGATAGATCTTTCTAACGAGGTATGGAACACGTCAAACGAAGATCGTATGCCAAAGTTACGTCCCCGGGAAGTTGATGTACCAACTTACCCAAACGGAGCCCATAGTCTTGGTGTTTCATCTCCTAGGGTTAGGTCTTTGGATGTTTAGGGTTTTCCATTGTTTCTAAATAATAATAGGCCTTAGAGCCTCATTGTAACATAGTTCATAGGCTAGTAGCCGCCACATCTCTTCTCAGAGATAAGCTACTAGTTCCCTAGCTAGTTTATTTCCATTTTGTTTGTAAGCATATTTCAGTCATTTGTTATTAATGAAATGAAGTCTTATTTCCGTTGCATCTCTACGTTTATGTGTATTTCTGTATTTCATTGTGTTCCCACATAAATCCGGATCAATGGTATCAGAGAGGTCTGATCATTCTCGATCCTTCTTTGCTTGTCCCCAACGAGGTCGGGGTATAAGGAGTTGGGGCTCGATCTGGTTGAACCTTTGCAAGATCAGCCTCGCAAACCCCGATAACTGCCCATGGGGGAAGAAAAGAAAGATGAGGGAGCAGGAGATCCTATCAAAATGTTGCTCAAGGAGGGCCTCGAGAAACAAAGGAACACGATGATGGGCCCAGATTCTTCAATGGATTCCCACTGGTGGCGCATCGACATCCAACAACCACTCTGGAGGTGCCACTCCTTTAAGGTACAAGTAAACTTTGACATTCCCATATTTGAGGGCCAAATAGATGCAGATGTTGTAGATAGATGGTTGAATCTGTTAGAAGGATATTTCTCCGTTCATGACTTTTCTGACCCAGAAAAGATTATTTTCATACTCCTCAAAGCTGCCCCCCATGTCAAGGACTGGTGGGAAACCTACTCGGAGCACCAGGACGAGGGAGAACCCTCTCTGTTCTCGGCCGCACCCACTTGGAATTCTTTTCGAGATGCCATCAAGGAACAATATTATCCTGCGGGGAGCTATGAGGACAAATACATACAATGGACTACACTGCAACAACAAAGGGACCAAGATGTGCATGAGATGACGAATCTGTTTCATGCCCTACGCACAAAGTTGGGTATCAAAGATTCACAGAAACATTTTGTGTTAAAATACCATAGTTGTCTGCACAGATACATTCAGGAGGAAATGGAGTTCCTCGACATCTCCTCACTAGGTGTGGCATACCGATATGCTGCCAAGATTGAGCAAAAGTTCAAACAGAAGAGGCGAGACTTTGGGTTTGCAAATCAGAAGCAAGGGAAAGGTACCCCCAAACCGCAGAACAAAGGACCAAGCTAAGGCGGGGCAACCCATGACAACCCGCTAAAGACACAAGCAAAGAACAACACCACGAAGCCAAAAAAATACATGGGGAAGTGGTGTGAGTTCCATAAGAGCTCCACTCACAACACAAGTGAGTGTCGGGCCAAGCATTCACTGGTAGCCGAGTTGAAGGCTTCTGAATCAGATGCATGCTCCAACTCTGAATCAGAACTTGACAAGGGGAATGATAGGGGGAAGCAGATTATCGATGCGGAGCCCAGTGCCACAGTTGCCACCACG
>SNQJ01S0002314.1:85133-115991 GCA_010110895.2 Picea sitchensis | reverse complement strand
AAAGTTCCTATGAATACATCAATCAAGTGCTCATCTGGAATATATGTTACCTTTATATTTAATCTTTGGAAGTTCTCAATGTGCTCTATAACTGAACCCTTTTTCTTGAGATTTATCAATTGGCTAAAGAAGGTATTGCTCCTTGTATCCTCATAATGTGCTATCATTTCTTCCGTGAAAATTGTCCAAGTGACGAGTGATTTGCGAGAACAAAGCCACAGATTCCATACAAATTGATTGGGTTATAAATATAAAGAAGCAATTCGAACCTTTTGTGTATGTGGCACATTATGTGGATTAAAGAATTGCTCCATCTAAAGTATCCATGTGATTGGGTCCTTGGCATCAAACTTCCTCATATCGATCTTAGGAACATGGTTGGTCTTCAACCCAAAATTGGAATTTATCCATTCTTGATTCACCTTCCTTGTTTCCTCGTCATGAATTTCATGGGATACATTTTCACTTTCAGGTGTCCTCTCTATTATGAAAATTTTCAATCCTTCCATGATCTCCCCTTTTAAACCCTCCATCATCTCTTATAGTTCATCTTTTGTTACTGTCTTATTTTGTAAATCATTTATGTCCCTACACATTTCTTCACCTTCATAAAGAGTCCATGTAGGATTATCTGTAGGCTTATTTGGTGTAGAAGTTCCCTTTTTGGGTGGCATGTTGGGCAAGTATCACTTTTGAGCCTTGATTTTGAGGTGGTTCTGCTAGACAATATTTCTTTTATTGTATCTCCAAAGTTTCGGCCCTTCTGGGTATGAAACTTTATTTTTTGTAGTTCTCTGATATTTCTTCTCTGCAATGCCATAGGTCTGATCAAAATTGGATGTGCCAAGTGGAATTTATGGTAACTTCACCACAACTTGCTGATTTTTCGTCTTTCCGGGATATGTCACTTGTATAGCATGCCTCGCACAAAATAATTGATATAAAATTCTAAAACTTGTACCAGAAATACTACAGACTGTCCACTATCCAATGCAAGCAGCCTCACTCAATTTGGATACTCTAGAAATAGGGTATGATTGTTTTACCTGGAACACCTTCTTGAGACTAGTCAATAGGACTAGTCAGATACCCTATCTTCCACATGGTGTATCTATAAATGTAAGACGACCCAGAAGGTGAAATTTTTACCACAGATACCTTACTAATTTCTATGAATATCCACCATATTTTAGGGTCTGAAACTTTACAGAAAATAATTTATAGCGAAAATTCCGCAATGAATCAGTTCAGGATGATTCTATAACCCTATCTTGCACAGGCTGTATCTCCGAAATTATAAGGCCTCAAGAGCTGAAATTTTAACCCAACATACCTTGATCCATCTACTAAATATAATCCAAGCCATTCCTTCTGAAACTTTGTAGAAAAAAAATTATAGTGAAAATTCCAAGGTGTCTGAGATGTAGCAGCGAAACCCCAAGACCTTGAGATCTGATACCATATGTTAAGAACCAAATATCAATATAGAATAGAAAAACCTCATAATAAGTACTCAATGCCTTGAAAAAGAGAGAAATTCAGATAATAATCCTCTTCAAGGGGGAAACCTCCTTATGCCCACATAAATGTACAATTCCAAGATGATTCCAAATGAAAATGTCTCCTTGGTATATATAGGAGACTAGGAGGTATAATTACAACTAAAGATGAAATAAATAAAATAACATTATTTATTTAATATGCCACAATTAATGGGTAATGAGCCAATATTAGGGCTTAATAGTTTTCCCTTGTTGACCTACCTGAAAAATTCTCGTCCCAAAGATCTCCATTTTTCCTAATATTGAACACCCATCTCCTTTACCACTATCACTGATCCTCCTATTTTCCAAAGAACTCAGCCATTCATATAAGTATTTATTTACAGAGGCCACAACCATGAGCACAAAGTGCATCATTCAAAGGAATTATATTTTGGGCCGAAATAGCCAACAACCAGGCAAGTTCAGTTTTCTATGACGAAGATTCCATTCGAAGTTTAGATTAGCGGACCTCGGGTGATCGAGATTATAAAGTTTCACAAATTTTAATGTGAGATAGAAGTCTGAAGTTGAATATCAAATGCTGCATGTACTTTCTCAATGGACGAGCACGATCTATTTTGAATTTTCAGTTTCAAGATTATGGGTGCTTCTCCCTTTGGCTTTCTCTGAAGCCGTAAGTCCCGAACTCTCCCAGGTCCCGAAGTGAGCATGAGACATCTGATCAATAAGGACACATGGTGACAGATCAATAGATTCACAGTTTCATGAATCGAAGGCTTTGTGGGGAGAGAGGCAGAAAATCCATGAAAGGAAAAATCTTGAAGCTCCTTTGAGGATAGGCGCCTAGTCACAGCCCATGGTCATGTACAAAGTGGGTCCATGAGGAAAGGTTAGTTCCCAACGCATAGAGCCAGCCAAGATAGAACTTTGAGGAAGAAATTATGGTCGTCAAAGGAAAAATCACTCTGATCGTTGATCTGAGTAAGGTATTTTCGTAAATCGGGCATCGGGAAATCTATAGTCGAGTAAGGTGAAAATCCTCAAAAAGAGAAATCCTGAATCTTCTTTAGAGATAAGAGCCAGGTCATGGCCCGGGGTCGCATGCCGAAGAAGATGGCACCATAATATTTGGGAGCACGAAGGAAAGAGTTATGATTTCAGGAGACTTGCACCAAAGGTCGAGGGTGCCTGTGTTCGTTACAGAGTGAGACCATCATGGTATAAGGCGCTGGGTGAACTTGAAGATCCACCAGTGGCGTGTAGCAGTTCTTGGGGAATTAAGTCTCATCTTGTTCCTAATGAAAGAATCAATTAATGAAGGAGGGGTGGTTGTTGAAACCTCGTCTCACCCCATAAATGGAAAGCGTGGAAGAATTGGTCGTGGAGGTAGATTGTTAGCCTGAAGTTCCCCTACAGACGTATTTTCCTGCAAGCCCATGCTGACCCAAGCTCGTGTTTGAAAGAAGGACACATACATAGTCTGACAGAAGAATAGGCAGAAGAAAATCCTTGAATGCAGTGGATCGATCACGCCCCTGGTGGTTGTAGACAATTATGAGTATACATAGGTAGTTTTGTATTTTGTAAGGGGTCAATTGGTTGAGAAGAGCTCTGTATTTTGTAATGTTTGGATACCAGTGATGTTCTTTGGTTATGTATCAAATTTGAGACTTTCAAATTAATAGAAGTCGGCCTCTTTTCATCTCTCTGAAAAATCTGTGCTAAAACACTCGAGCATGGAGGATCCAATCAAGGGTTGTGATGTTATTGTAATGTAGGTTTGATTACAGTGGTATCATGACTAGTTTTAGTCAGCTCCCTTGTTATCTTATTTCTCCTCACACTGAATGACTCGGGCATGGAGGATCCAGTCGAGTTGTTGTAGTTTCATTAGGATGTAGGTTTGATCATTATACTATTGTGACTGTGTTCCTGTGACATATTTCAGTGTCTGAATCTTGAGTTCAAGAGTGCTCTTGAGCCTGAGTTTTTCTTCACCGAGATTCTTGAAATCCCAACACCCATAGCATTCTTGTTCACCCCTCTCACTAATTCTTCCCTCTGCTCACACTTAAACTCAATTCATTGACTAAAGTTAATGTGGCCCTCACTTCCTTGTGCATTTCTTGTCCATTTGTATGTTGAAATTATTTTTGTATTGAGTTTTCTCCATTTTTACCTCCACTCATATAAATCAAACATCCTCCAAACACTCTGATGGGTACTGGGCTTATTCTCCCACAATATGAGGGTGACTCTCAGTGCTAACATTCGTGGCACCGCTGCTGAGGATGAATTGAAGAATTTTCCATAGGTAAGAACGACAAAGAAATTATGATTATGAGGGTGCATCAAAAATCAGTACCTTGAATATTGCAACTTGCACCTGGAAACTCCATTGTTTTAGTTGTGGCTTCGAAAGGCAGACACATGAGGTCTATTCCACAACAACCTCTAACATCACCTGAATTTGACCTAGAGAAAATTATCATAAAGGGAAAGACCTCTCAAGAAGGTGCTTCAACCGCAGTACTAGGTGATTCTAGTAATTTACATAACACTTCTTTAAAAAATCCAGTCAATGCTTCTAAATATCTTATTATACCATCTGTTGGAGTTTCAAGAATTTTAAATTTCAGGAGTTTTCCTGTTGATTTCTCCCCTCCTAGTCTTGGTTTGCAAGGAGAAATATTTGACACCCCTCTTTCCCCTGAATTTGTGAAGTGGTTTAGATGTAGAACCTCATAAGACTTTCCCACTCCGGGATTTACTACTCCTTCCTCTATTAGATTTGTTGCTTTTAAAGACGGAGAAACCTCTGTCCCCTCAAGCTTTGTAGTGTTTTCCCCCAAAAATCAGTCATTTCCTTTTTATCCCAGAAACACAGTCCCAATCTTGTCTATCCAAGATCCATCTCCCCTTGGTTTTCCTCCAGTTCACATCCCAATGGCAGGTGCTAATCCACCTAGAGGCAAGATGGCTGACATAGTGGCTACTAGATATGCACCTCTCGTTTTACCTCATCCTTTGAATAATATCCCGACTGAAGGCTACCTTAAGGAGTTTCCCAAGTTCATGGGGGAGGAAAGCATAACTGCAGAGGAACACCTTGCATCCTTTTACATTTTTTTTGATAATCTTGACATTTTGAATCAAGATGTATGGATGAGAGTTTTTGTTCATAACCTTAATGGTGAGTCTAGAAAATGGTTTAGGAGCTTGGCTCCTAGATATATTGATGGAATTGAAGCTTTAGATGATGCATTCTTAAGACATTAGGTGGATAAGAAAGGATTTCCTTTACTATATTATAGAGTTTGGATCACTTAAGAGAAAATAAGGGGAATTTGTTTTAGACTTCTCAAAGAGGTTCAATAAGATGTACAACAAGATTCCCATTGAAATAAAGCCTACTAAAACCTTTGTCAAGATTACTTATGCTAGCACTTTTGACCCTGAATTTTGCCTCCTATTAAGAGAGAGAAGGGATACCTCATTGGTTCACATGCAAGATGCAGCCCTTGAAGTAGAATCTAATATATTGGTTGTACACAAACTCAAGAGAAAATATGATAGAGAAAGAAAAAAAGGTAGGTCTGAAGCCTCAACCTCTCATTCCTCTGTTTCCCACCCTCACGACGATGAATTGATCAAGCTGGTAAAATCACTTTCTGTTGAGGTGGAAAGGTTGAAATTGGAAGGAAAGTAGATATATAGGAATCCCTTGAATGATGATAATAGGCGTAGCTTCAAAAGACCCAATAATGCCCCTCAGATCATCCAAAGAGATCAAATAAAGGGATAGGGGTGATCAAAAAATTCAACCTCCTTTCCAAAATAACCTTGTTACTAATGAAGAAGGAGAGGAAGAAGATGTTGATACATAAATGCATTTTCTTGAAGACACCTCCTCATTTCATCATTTAACCCAATCTGCATATGAAGAGTCTCTCATGGATAGCCAACTAAATGAGGTTAGCAAGGGGGAAAAGTCTAGCAACAATCCAAATAGATATAGCCTCAGGTCAAAGAAGAAAGAAGGGAAACTTGATATTTCTAATCATTTTTCTAGAGCAGTGTTGGCCCTTGACCAGGTTTTGTGGAAACGATGGTAATGTTTGACCAATTTTGGAGACTTCGACAGGCTGGTCGAAGACAAAGTGTCAGGCGAAGCGAATATTGTAGGATCTCTCCCCCTTTTGTGATATTTTTGGGATTTGGGTTTATGTAACGTGTATGGGATGTCGACCCATGGGTTTACCCATGTTTAGGCCCCATTTGTAATGTATAAATAGATATCTAGGTGATGTAAGAAAACATGGGATTAGTAAAGAGACCTAGCAGAATCAACTTAGTGCAGAGCTAGAGGCTTTGTGCATACTATGTGTTAAGACTTGTAGAGCTAAGTGAAAGTGATTGTAAGAAGCTTGTGTGCAGACTGTGTAAGAAGTCTTTGTGTTGTGACCTAAATGGGGGAAGGAGGATTTGGCGAGGTGCATGCAGATATCCTATCCTATGTGAAGTTGGTTTTGATGCTCTTTACATGTAAGGAGATTGACAGAAGATATTAAAAAAGACAAAGAGTTGGTGGATGTAGCCCCATGCTGGTGGTGAACCATGTATATCCTTTGTTATGGTTTCTTTGTGTGATTGATGTGATTTATTCTTAGTGTTGTTGTCTTTATGTATGTTATATGCATATGATATAATAGATTAGTTCTTAGTAATGTGAATGAATGCTAGATCTGCTCTATTTCTATGTGTTATGTGCCTGGATGTGTTAGATATTGTTGAATACTACGTTGTTATGTAATTACGAGTTTACCTGCGATGTGAATAAGGGTTAAATGGTAATGAATGTTAACCGCTAAGTGCTCTATTAAGTACTGTGATCACAAATCTGTGTCCCATCTAGGTTCCAGACAGTTAAGTCCTGCAACCCCCCTGCCTCTACCTTGGGTGAGACTTCATCTTCTTCGCAGGTGTTACCGAAAGGACTGGTAGTTAGGGTTTTGTTGGTACGTTGTTGAAGCATTGAACCCTAGGTATGCCCCTATGCCAACAAGCAGGGAAATCAAGAGGGTTGGCAGACAACAGTAAAGAAAAGGAGGCACAAAACCCCCCACCAGTGGTCAGAGGATCTATCCCAGAAGTGAAGGAGATTCTGAAGCCCCCCTCTTATTTTAGCTTAGAGCATGACATTCAAAATATTAGGATCCATGTGCCTCTGTCAGAGTTATTCAAGCATGAGAATTTCAAAAGGTGCCTCTCCAAAATATTTCAGCCCAAACCTTCACCTCATTCCACAGACTCAGTCAGCCTCCAAGATGAAAAGCTAGTTGTCATACTAGGCCCTTTGGTAGAGGATAGATATGATTCCTCACCTCCTTTTTATACATCATTGAATATCCATGACAAAGTATTGCACAACTTCTTGATGGATTCTGGGGTATCGCACAATCTCATGCCTCAGATTTTCATGGATGAACTTGGGTTGGAGGTTACAAAAACCCATCATGACCTATATTCATTTGATTCTAGAAAGGTGAAATGCCTCAGGTTTATTAAGGACTTGGTTGTCTCCTTGTTCCAATTGCCAATGAAGAGTGTGGTCATGGACATTATGGTAGCTGATGCCCCCCCCTAAGTTTGGGATGCTCTTGTCTAGATCATGGATCAAAATACTAGGGGGAACTTTGCAAATGGATCTGTCATATGCCACCATCCATGTGTTTGAAGGGGAACATAGAAGTCTTTATAAAGAAACACAACTTTCCTACATTATCAGTGATGAAGCCAATCCCATCAACCACCCCATTTTCTTAGTCGATATTGATTTAGGAACCAATATATTGCAGCTCTCTGATGTTCCTCAGACACCTATTGAAATAATAAATAAACCTATTACCTTTTGTAAAGATCCTCCCCCTAAGAACTTTGTGTGGAAAATATTTTTCGATGGAGCCTCTTCTAGAGAAGGTGCTGGTGATGGAGTGGTTTTTGTTTCCCCTACCCAAGAGACCATATCTTTGTCTTGTAAGTTGGAATTTGAAACAACAAACAACATGGAAGAATATGAGGCTCTTGTCTTGGGTTTGAGAGCTTCCAAGGACATGAAGATTCTGGATCCAGTAGTGTTTGGATATGCTGGGTTGATTGTTCATCAATTCAAAAATCTATATCAAGCTAAGCGCCCAAGGTTAAGGGCCTATAGAAATGAAGTCCAGGATATGATTGATAGTTTATTCTTGGATTTTAATATCTCATTTGTTACAAGGGAGTAGAAGATTGTAGAAGATTCCTTGGTGGTCTCAGCAAGCAATTTCAAGGTCCTTTTTCCCCCCAAACTCAATTATGAGGTGGAGATAAAATACAAACCCTTTATTCCTGAAAATGTTAAACATTGGAAGGTCTTTAAGTATGATATTGAGATAAAAACGTTGCTTGAGACCGTGGGTGAATTTTATGATATGCATATTGATTAGGATGTTGAAGAAAGCCCTCATGTTGATATTTTTATCAATTAAATATCTAATCATCATATTGTTGAGTTGCCTAGAAACCATATTCCAAAGGGGTTGGTCCCTTTGGAGAGATTTTTTACATAAATGATGTTGTTGTAAAGGTTGAAGGATCAACTGAAAAGGTTGATGTGACTGAATGCAAAGGGCCAAGTATGTCAAAATTTTGAAGGAGGTCACTTATGTGTTTTCTTGGACATGTGAGGATTTGAGAACATATGACACCAGCATCATTGAACATAAAATTCCTTTGAAATAAGATGACAAACCTTTCAAGCAGAAGCTCAGACAGATAAATCCCACGTTGTTGTCGATTATGGAAAAGGAAGTGAAGAAGTTGTTGGGTGCACATATCATCATCCCCCTAAGGTTTTTAGAGTGGGTGGCTAATTTGGTGCATGTAAGGAAGAAGAATGGGTAAATCAGGTTGTGTGTGGATTTTAGAAATTTGAACAAGATCTCCAAGAAAGATAACTACCCCTTGCGGAAAATGGAGCACGTTTTGCTGAGAGTGACTGGCTCATCTAGGATGTCTATGGTCAATGGATTCTCTGGTTACAATCAAATATCTTTTTTTCCTGAAGATAGAGAGAAGACAACTTTCATGACTCCTTGGGGCACATTCATGTATGATAAAATTCCCTTTGGATTAATGAATGTGGGAGAAACCTTCTAGCGAGCCATGGACATTGCCTTCATTGGAGAAAACGCATATTTGTGGTCATCTATCTGGATGAAATTACATTATTCTCTAGGTATGATAAATAGCACTATCACCACTAAAAGAAAGTCTTGTTGAAATGCAGAAGGTTTGGTCTTTCTCTCAATTCGAAGAAATATCTATTTGCAATGCAAGAGGGAAAATTGTTGGGGAATATTGTGTCAGCTGAAGGAGTGAATATTGATCCAAGCTGAGTAGAGGCTATCCAATCCTTATATTTTCCCATATCTAGGAAAGAGGGTCAGTCTTTCTTGGGTAAAATTAACGTTCTGAGGAGGTTCATTTCTAATTTTGCTAAGTTAGTTAAATACATTACAACCATGCTCAGAAATGAAAATGAAGTGAAGTGAAGTGGACTGCTAAGTCCATAAATTCTTTCAACCAAATCAAGAGGAATTTGATTGAAGATCCTCTGCTCATCATCCCTAACTATTCCAAGGAATTTATGATTTTCTCTTTCTCTTCATCTGATACACTAGTTGATGTCTTGTTAAAGAGAAATGCAGAGGGGTTGGAGAAACGTATTTCCTTTTTCAGCAGAACACTAAGGGATGCAGAAATGAGATATGACATCATGGAGAAGAAATCCTAGGACTTGGTGAAGGCCCTCAAGTCTTCCAGGATCTATTTTATGCACTCAAAGATTATTGCATATGTCCCCTCGACCTCAGTAAAGGAGATATTGATCCATCCTAACATAGATGGGAAAAGAAGCAAGTGGATTGCCAAGATTCTGGATTTTGACCTGGAAATAAAACCCACCAAAATAGTGAAAGGCCAAGGTTTGGCTAGGTTACTGGCTAAATCAAATTAAAAGGCATTGTGGGTAAATCTCATGAACATAGACTCAGAAAATCAACAAATTGGGATCACTACCAAATATTCTCATGTCAGACCCAACTTAGCAGATTGCACTTGGTATAAAGACATCATACACTTCCTGCAAAAGTTGAGGCCTCCTAATGGTTTGGACAAGAACAAGGTAAGAGCCTTAAAACTAAAAGCAATCAAATATTGTAACATCGAGAAAGTTTTGTACTGGAAGGATTCTCTTGGAGTCCTGTTTAGGTGTCTAGACCCACAAGAATCCCAAAGAGCTATGACTGATTTTCATGATAGCGCATGTGGGGGATATCATTTTTGGAGGATCACAACATATAATATCCTCTGAGATGGGTATTTCAGGACCAACCTTTTCACCAATGTTTGTGAAAATATTAGAGCATGTGCCAAGTGTCAGAATTTTTCTAGAAAACAACAACTCAAATATTTTCCTTTGAAACCTGTGATGGTTTCTAGACTGTTTCAGTAGTGGGGTCTTGACTTCATTGGAGAAATCCACCTAGCCTCAAGTGGCCAGCACAGGTGGATTTTAACTGTCACTTATTATTTTACCAAATGGATAGAATCCATCCCCACAAGGAGCACCTCCCACAAGGTGATCATGAGTTTCCTTGAAAACATCTTATCCATATTTGGATGTCCGAACATGATTGTTATAGACAATGCTTCCTCTTTCAGAGTTGAGCCATTAATTAATTTCTATAAGCAGTATGGGATCACACTAATCCATTCTACTCCCTACTACCCCCAAGGAAATGGTATAGAAGAGTATTCTAACAAGAGGCTCATAAGGATCATCAAAAGACTGTTAGAAGACAACAAGAAAGCATGGGATTCAAAGCTAAAGTTTTCATTGTGGGTTGACAAAGTTAAAACCAAAAGGTCATTGGGCATTTCCCCTTTTCAGTTGGTGTATGGCGTTGAAGCTGTTTTTCTTGCTCAGCTAGATTTTCTCATGGAGAAGTTCCTCCAGGACCACCAAGGAGAAATTGATGGCATGGTTAGGAGGATAATATAGCTGGTAGAAGTACAATAGACTAGGGAGAAGTTGCTTGATAAGGCACATGACCAACAACATAAGATAAAGCGAGCCTTTGACAAGAAAAAAAACAAGGAGGTTTTCCATCTGGAAGATCTGGTGCTCAAGTGGGATGCCCCCAAACAAGACAAAGGCCAGAATGGTAAATTTGAAGCCCTATGGACCGGTCTCTTTAGGATTTCCGAGGTATTCCCGAACAAGACTTACAAATTTTAGAGCCTAGAGGATTCTGAAGTTTTTTGTGGCCCTGTCAATGGGCACTTTATGAAGAAGTTTTTTTTTTTGAGCTGTGACCAACATTCCACCATTGTAAATACCACTCCTATTTTATTTTTGTTTTTATTTGAATAAGAGACTCCATAACCCAAAGCTAAGGCACTGAAACTACAAGTTCTTGGCAGCTCACAGGGAGTATACCATCCCCTGGGGAGCCAAAATGTTATCACATAAGTTTGTCAAGGGTCGTAAGTGTGTATCAGTAATACCTGAGTATATCCTTTCCCTCTCTCTCTCTCTCTTTTGCAGGCCATGTCTTTAAGTTTCCCTTCAACCGACAAAGTCATTTTGTTTGGCCCTTTTGTTTAAGCGACCTGTTTTCCCTTGTTGACCTACTTGAAAAAGTCTTGGCCCGAAGCTCTCTGGTTTTCCTAAGATTGAACACCCATCTCCTTTACCTCTATCATTGATTCTTCTATTTTCTCGAGCCCTCAGCCAATAATCCAAGTATTTATTTACATAGGTCACATCCATGACCACAAAGTGCATCATTCAAAGGAATTCAATTTTGGGCCGAAATGACTAGCAAGCAGGCAAGTTCAGTTTTCAATGACGAAGATTCCATTCAAAGTTCAGAATAGTGGCCCTCAAGTGATCGGGATTATAAATTTGTGCGAAGTTTAATGTCAGACATAAGTCCAAAGTTGAATATCAAATGTCGCGTGTCCTTACTTAGCAAATGGACACAATCTATTTTGAATTTTGGGTTTCAGGATTATGGTTGCTTCTCCCTTCGGCTTTCTCTGAATTCTCGAACTCTCCTAGGTCCTAAAGTGAGCATGATTTTTCTGATTGAGAAGGACACATCGTGACAAATCAACAGATTCACAGTTTCATGAATCAGAGGTTTTGTGAGGAGCGAGGCAGAAAATCCACGAAAGGCGAAATCCCGAAGCACCTTTGAGGATATTCGCCTGGTCACAACCCATGGTCATGTGGAAAGAGGGTATAAGAGGAAAGGCTGGCATCTAATGCATAGATCTGACCAAGATAGAAATTCGAGGAAGAAATCGCAGACGTCAAAAGAAAAATCACTCCGATCGTTTCTCTGAGTAAGGTATTTTTGTAAATCCGATTCTTTAGAGATAAGAGCCAGGTCATGGCCCGAGGTTGCATGTAGAAGAAGCTAGCACCAGAACATTTGGGAACGTGAAGGAAATGGTGTTGATTTTAGGAGACCTGCACCAAAGGCCGAGGGAGCCTGTGTTCGTTATAGAGTGAGACCATCATGGTTTCAAGGCGTCAGGTGAAGTCGAAGAGCTGCCAGTGGTGTGTAGCAATTATTGGGGAGTTTTCTTGGGGCATTAATCCTTGCCCCGTTCACAATGAAATAATCAGTTAATGAAGGAGGGGTGGTGGTTGGAACCTCATCTCACCCCATTAATGGAAAGAGTGGAAGGACTGGTCGTGGAGGTAGATTGTTAGCGTGAAGTTCCCCTACAAACAGATTTTCCTGCAAGCCCATGCTGATACAAGCTCACGTCTGATAGAAGGATACATGCAAAGTCTGACAGAAGAGGAGGCCGACGAAAATCCTTGAATGCAGTGGCCCAATCGTGCCCCTAGTGGTTGTAGACAGTTCCTAGTATAAATAGGTAGTTTTGATATTTTTTAATGGGTCAACTGGTTGAGCAGAGCTCCCTATTTTGTAATGTTTGGATACTAGAGTTGTTCTCTGGTTATGTATCAAATTTGAGACTTTCATCTTAATAGAAGTAAGCCTCTTTTCATCTCTCTGTAAAAAACTGTGCTAAAACACTCTGGCATGGAGGATCCAGTCGAGGTTTGTGATGCTATTGTAATGTAGGTTTGATTACAGTGGTATCCTGACCAATTTTAGTCAGCTCCCTTGTTATCTTATTTCTCCTCACACTGAATGACTTAGGAATGGAGGATCTAGTCGAGTTGTTGTAGTTGCATTGTGATGTAGGTTTGATCATTATGCTATTGTGATTATGTTCCTGTGAAATATTTCTATGTCTGAAGTTTGATTTCAAGTGTGTTATTGAGCCTGATTTTTTCTTCACCAAGCTGCTTGAAATCCCAACGCCCATTGCAATCTTGTTGGCCCCTCTCACTAAGTCTTCTCTCTGCTCACACTTAAACTCAATTCAATGACTGAAGTTAATGTGGCCCTCACTTCCCTGTGCATTTCTTGTCCAGTTCTGTGTTCAAATCATTCTTGTATTGAGTTTTCTCCATTTTGACCTCCACTCATATAAATAAAAAATCCAAAAAACACTTTGATGGGTATTGTGCTTATCCTCCCACAATCTGAGGGTGAATCTCAGTGCTAACAGAGACTATACAACTCAAAATAACTTGGAGAAATAATAGAGTAGGGGATGCCAGTGTAGCCAAAAGGTTGGATGGTTTCCTGATAAAGGACACTCTACTGGAAAAGCCTCTACAATTGAAGCAATGGATCGGTTATGGAGGCATCTCATACCACTGTCTGATTTTTCTAGAAATAAGAAAAGGGATGAACAAGCCACCAAGCCCTTTCAAATTCAACATGACTTGGTTAACTGACGACTCATTCAATAAATTGGTAAGAGAAAATTGATCCCTCCTTTCACAAGAAAGCAATTTCTCGGCTGCTTCTCACTTTGTTAAAAACCTCCAAAGAATCAAAGGAAAAACAAAGATTTGGGCTTATCAAAAATAACTTTCGGAGGAATTGGAACTCAAAAATATGGATAACCAACTAAATCTCTTGTTGAAGGAAGAAGGGAGTGGATTTGCATCGTTGGAATCCAAGACAAATATTCTCAGAATGGAAGAATGGAGAAACAGATTAATCAAGGAAAAGGAAGAGATGTGGAGATTAAAAAGTAGAGCCATCTAGATGAAAAGTGGAGATGAGAACAAAAAAAAACTTTCAAGCTTATGCAAAAGGTAGAAAGTGTTCTAACACCATTTGGCATCTTAAGGACCAAGATGGAACCTAGGAACATATTGAAGGAATGCCAAGAATAGGGAAAAAGTACTTCCAAGAACTCTACAAAGCAGAAAACAAGGCTACAATAGAAGAAATGATCTGAATGACACAATACTTCCCTTGTTTCACAAATGAAGAGGATAACAAAATGCTAATGGAGGACATGACCTTAGAGGATTTAAAAGGAGTGATGAGAAGATTTCAAAAGGAAAAAAGACCAGGACCAAATCGATGGACCATTGAATTTTTCCTTTGCTTCTTTGATCTCCTTGGACAAGATATTCTATGGTTAGTTGAAGAGATCATGCTAATAGGTCAAATGCCACTAAGCCTAAACTCCACTTTTATAGCATTAATCCCAAAAAAAGACAACTCTTATTCTTTGGATGATTTAATACCAATTTCACTATGTAATTGTATTTACAAGATCGTGTCCAAAGTCTTATCAAGAAGATTAAAAAGAATCCTCTCTGACAAAATTTCGAGCAAACAATTTAGTTTTCTGGAAGGAAGACAGATCGATGAAGTGATAGGGGTGTCACAAGAAGCATTACAAAATATTAAGTCCAGAAAATTAAAAAGTGTTGTCGTGGAAATCGATCTCTCCAAATCCTACGACAGAGTAAGTTGGCTCTATCCACGTCTCCTCTCAACACATTTAGGCTTTGCAGTCCCCTTCATCAGATGGATTATGTGTTTCATTACTACTGTCTCCTTCTCAGTGCTCATAAATGGTTTGACCTCACATTTTTTTAGATATGAAAGGGGCTTAAGACATGGCTTCCCACTCTCCCCTTTACTTTTTCTCCTAGTAGCCGAAGGCCTAAGCAGGGCACTTGCAATTGAAAAACAAACAAGATCCTTTCTCGGAATTAAACTCACTTCATTCCTTCAAGTTACACATCTTCTTTTTTTGGAAGATATACTTATCTTCACCTCGAGATCCATATCAAAGGTTGGGACCCTAAAAAATATCATAAGTCTCTTCTCCAAAGCTACAAGAATTCTCATAAACGAAGAGAAATCCACCCTCACTACTTTTTTACTTTCAGATGGATAAAAGGGACTTTTTAGACAACTTTTTCCCTTTTCAGAAAAGACTTTAGAAGAAGGGATGAAGTATCTATTTTTTTTTAAAACCAAATGACTACAAGAAAGAGGATTGGATTTGGCTTCTAAAAAAACTGGAAAAAAGACTCTTATCTTGGAGTCACAGATGAATTTCCAGGGAAGGTAGACTAGTCTTAGTTAAATCGGTCTTGGAAGCTATTCTAGGTTTTTGGATGTCACTCTCTTGGATTCCTAAAGGAACACTAGAGGTAGCTCAGAAACTCACTTTAATATTTCTATGGAGTGGGAAAAAATATTCTCATGTGACACCTTGGGTTCGTTGGAAAAGAATCATTGCCACGAAGGCCCTAGGAGGATGGGGACTAAAAACAATTCATGTTTTCTCAAAAGAATTGGCTGCAAAAGGGGGTTGGCAACTGATAACCACAAACAGTCTCTAGACAAAAGTAGTTATAATAAAATACATTGAACTTGATTCTGTGGAGTCGTGGATCAGACAGGCTAAAAAATATTTGAAAGGAGTATCGGTCATCTGAAAGGATATTATCAAATCCTTCTCATTTATTAGGGAAGGACTGGCTTGGAAAATAGGAAATGGTCACCGGGTAAGGTTGTGTGCAGACCCCTGAATGGGTAGTGAAGGAAAACACCTTCTTTTAGATCAAGTTACTCTTCTTTTGAGAATCAAAGGCTTTGACACTTTAGACACACTTGCAGATCCGAATGCCACAAACTTTTGGACTCAAGGATGGAAATTGGATATTGGTCTTGAACTAAATGATGCAGATACATCAGAGATGGAAAGATACATTACAATCCTAAAAGAAACATGGGTAAGATTAAGGGACCAAGAGGACAAACTTGTTTGGGAACGAACTGCCTCAGGTCTCTACACTCCAAAGGAAGCGTATGACTTCTTAATCCGAGAACAAGTCCAAGAAGAACCGGTCTGCTGGTGGACAAAACTCTAGAGAATAAATTGTCCAGGGAAATCGAAACTATTTATGTGGAGTGTGTTAACTAACAAGCTTCCAACTTGGTACATACTCCAAAAAAGAAAATTTGTTGGCCTAGGTAGATGTCCTCTGTGTAAAACAGAAGAAAAAATGACACAACACCCCTTCATAGACTTCCATTATATAAAGGAGGTGTAGAAAAAAGTGTCCATAATTATGAAACAACACTTTCGATGGATTCACCACTCTTTGGAACAAGCCTGGAGGAACTAGTGGGAGAACAAAGGTTTTAAATCCTACAGACTGTTTCCCCTACTGATCATATGGGGTGTTTGGCTTGCTAGGAATGAAGTCATTTTTAAAGAGGTCTTTCTAGAACCTGAAAAAACCACACTCAAAATCTTGGCCATCCTCTCTTCATACTTGCCAACTGAAGGGAGAGTCAAGACCATATATAAGAGAAGCCACCATTGATAAACAAAACCTTGGGGTTTTTTTGATGGAGCCTCCCAAAATTATATATGTGGAGGAAGAGGGATTTTACACTTCTCAGACTCACACTACTACACTTTGATTTCTGGCTTGGGAGCAGGAACAAACAATTATGAAGAACTAATGAGCCTCAAAATTCTCATGGCCTTTGCACTTGAACATAATTTTAAAGTGATAAAAGTTTATGGAGACTCAAAAAATGTGATAAACTTGATTAATGGTTCTCAAAGATGCACAAATATCACAACTAATGATATAAAATTACACTTTTTTCCTTAGAAAAAAAACAAAAAACATTTTGGTATTCCGTGTTATTGGTATTTAAGGTGTTATGAGACATTTTGGTACTCCATGTTATTGGTAACATCATTTGATACTACCTATTATATTAAGTTATTGATAATTTTAGAAGAAAAAAAATTAAAATGTCAATTAACATGTTCTCTCTCTGTCCTTCACTTTTTCAACTCAAATCTACCAGTCGTCAGAATGTACAACTGGTTAAATTTGAATTTTATCACGTTAATCCTATTCCATGAAGCCAACACATTTACTTTTAGGATAAAAAATTCCAAGAGACAAATTATACAGTTTTTTTAATAATTTTGGGAAAAAAATTATATGGTTGAATTTGTCCATAACTTATTTACGACATGAAAAATATTTGGTTGTACACATTTACTTCAATTCACATGCATTAATTGAGCGAGTTCTTTTTTTTCCATGAAAAAAATTACCTCAAATTTATAAAGAGTATAAATCCATTTACAATATAGATCTTGGCAGCCTTGCAAGAAAGGACGATCAAATGTATGACCCAACCATATTCGAGAGACAATATGCTTCAAGATAGAGAGGTAAAGAGGAAAGAAAACAACTCGTTGTTTGACAAGAAGGACGCAACATAATCTATGAAGCTAACAAAACAGTGAACATATCTAACCAAGATAGAAGCTCTATCCTTCAAATAGATTATAATAGGAGGTGGGGCTCTCGACACCTTTGTCAACATGATAAACCGAGAGCCTACCAACCACACCACATAATGCCTTCTTTGATAGGGCATCCGCAACAATGTTTTGAGATCTGGGGATGTGACGGAACTCGATGGCTGAGAAGTTGTTGGACAGCTTCAGGGTTCTCTCCTTCCATCCTTCAATGTGCACTGCGTGAAGCTTACTGTGATGGTTTATCCAATCGATTATAATCCTCGAATCACCCAACACCAGAATGTGATCTAAGGACCAAAAAGTGGCAAAGGAGAGAGAAACCCATAAGCCCACGAGTTCAGCTTTGGTGTTTGATCCCGAGCCACAGTTTAAAGACTAGTTTGTCGTTCGAGAATGGCTTGATCTGAAAGTGCCCCCTGCCCCACATCAGAGGCCGTTCTGTTGGGCAGCTCCATCAAAGCAAATAAGAGTGTAGCCTTTATCCAAATGATGGACGCATTCTCTGTTTTGGATAAGCTTTAAGGAGGACGGCCGCCAATGAAAAGAGGTGAAAATTCTATGTAAAACAACAGGACGGCTTGGAGGTCGATTCTCAAATATAGCATGATTACGGTCGATCCAAATCGCCCAGCAGACAAGTGCTGCCAGCGGGAGGGGAGCCGAGCGGACAGAATACCACGCCGAGTAACAGTCAATTAAGGATACTCCCTTCCAATCGGTCTAGAGAGAATAATGCTGGGAGACAGTCGTCCAAATATAAACAGTGAATGAACAGTGGATTAATAAGTGGTTTAAATCCTCTGAATTCTGCATGCAAAGAGGGCAACGGCCGGGGCCTTGCCAGCCTCTGTTTTGAAGGGCTTCCCACGTCAGCGGCTTTTGATTTACACACAGCCAATAGAAAATGCGGATCTTCAGAGGGATCGACCAATCCCAGATAGAATGGAGCCACGGGGCCTCCATACAATCGGCTAAGGGCGGAAGGAGGGCCACATAGGCATTTTTGACAGTCAGAAGGCCCGATGCATCTCCCCCAGCCCACAGTAGAGAGTCAGGAAAATTTGAGAGAGCAACCCCAGCCGACTTCAATGCAGTAGTGTAATCATCCCATTCGGCAGCTAACAGTCCCTGAAGAAATAGATCGCTGCTATGGATCCAAGCTCCAGGTAGGATAGGAGAAACAGAAGGTCCTTGAGCATGCGCCAGTGTGCTGAGATTAATTAATGAGAGCTGAGATCTGAGGGAGGGCGAGAGGATGGAGAGATTTCCCAGCCCGAGTACTTTATCTCTACCAATTAGAATATCAGAGCCTGTACCAGGCTTCCAGCGAAGCCAATGTAGGACCACCGGAGAAGCATTGATCAGACCTTTCCAGATAGGAGAGGCTCGTCTCAGCTCAAAAGAAGGTTTTCGTAACCAACGGAGGAGAGGAAGAGAACCGAGGTATTTATATGCTATGACCCGATGCCAAATGTTGTTGAAGTTGATTGCTCGCCAGTATGAGTAGGCCAAGAGGGCCGTTTTGAAAATTGTAAGGTTTCTTAGCCCCCATCCCCCTTGCTTTTGGGGTCTTGTAATGGCCTGCCAGCTGCAAAGGTGCAGGTGTCTCTTACCAGCACAATCATTGAAGAGGAAGTTGATGGAGAGCCTCCGTAGTAAAGTAATGGTCTTGGCAGGAATACGCTCAAGTGACATCCAGTATACAGCTAGCCCCTCGAGCACTGATTTAACTAGAGTGAAGTGCCCCCCCAGGGAAAGCCATTTGTAACACCAAAAACCAATATTTATTTCGAACAAAGCCACAAGCTAGCTCCAATCCGCAGAGGTGGAGGCTCCCGGATTCAGTCTAAAACCCAGGTAAAGGAGACCATCATTTAAGTCTAGAAAAGGGAAGGGGATGGAGCTCTTTAGAATCAATAGCTCAGCTTGCGTAACTCCCCAATAGTGAACCGTAGACTTGAGAGCGTTGATTGATAATCCCGTAACGTTGCAAAAGATATGGAGGATATCAAGAATAAGAAGCCATTCTGTGCGGTCATCTTTGGACATCAGGAGAATGTCATCGACGAACATGAGATGTACAATCTTGAAGTGCTTTGAAACTTTAACACCAGAAATTTTAAGATCTGAGATGGAATTTGTAAGGAGAAGGCTTAAAATTTCCATAATGAGTAAAAAGATATAAGGTGAGAGAGGGCATCCCTGACGTAGCCCCCTCTCGCTTTGGAAGAAGTTGGTCGCCTCCCCATTGATCAGCACCGCGAAATTAGCACTTGAGACACATGCTAGAATCCAATCGGTGAAGCAAACTCCAAAGCCTGTTGAATGAAGAATAAGTCTCAGGAAATCCCAGTCAATACTGTCAAAAGCCTTCTTTAAATCAATTTTCATGATCAGAGCCTTTAGATTTTTCAGTTTTATGGAGTGGATGCACTCATGGGCCGTTCCAATGGCATCTTGGATTCGCCTACCCTTTAAAAAACCAAGTTGTTCAGCAGACAGACCACTTTCAAGATAAGGTTTCAAGCGGTTAGAGATGACTTTTGAAACCAATTTGTAAATAAGGTTGCAGAGTGAAATTGGTCTGTAGTCATTGAAAGAGACAGATTTGTTTTCTTTTGGTATCAAATCCAGGAAATTGGAGTTGATACAGTTTAAGACCTTGCCTTTGAGGCGAGTATCTTCAACCATCTGGAGTAGGTCAGGACCAACAAGGTCAAAAAAATGACAGAAGAACTCTATTGTCCAGCCATCGGGCCCTGGACTTCTCTCCTTTTTAAAGTGGAACAAAATGTCCTTCAGCTCCAGAAGAGTAACTTGTTTGAAGAGTTCAGAGGCTTTTGCGTCTGTAACCAGCTTTGGGTAAAGACTCGCTATAGATACTTGCGCATGGAGAGTAGGAATCCTGTCTGCTTTGTACATCTTCTCAAAATAAGAAACGGCCTCAACTTTGATGGCCTCTTGTCCGCAAACTGTATCATTGCTATGGCTAAGAATGGCCCAGATGTGCTTTTTATTACGATTGAAGCTCGTCAGATTATGGAAAAATTTTGTATTTGAGTCCCCCCAAAGGAGCCAGGTAGCTCTACTACGTAGTCTCCAGGATTTTTCATCTTCCCGTAAAATGTGCTCTCTGCGCTTCTCAAGAATTTTTAAGGATTCCGAATCCACCAGTGACATGGCTGTAGAAGTTGATAGGAGAATGAGATTTTTAATTTTCGAATCCAGAGAAAGGAGGAGGGCTGCCTCTGCCTGTTTCTTTAATAAAACCCAGCGTTTAGTACGTTTCTTTAACACCTTCAATTTCTAGTGGAGGCGCACCTGTGGATTACATTCAGAGTGAAAGCGAGGGTCTGTCCAAGTTGTATGGACAAGGTCAGTGTAATCAGCAATAGGAATTCAATGATGGTTGAATTTAAAAGGCGAAGCGGAAGACTGTGAGGGGAGGTTTAATTTTAGAATGATGGGGGCATGATCAGAGTAGAAAGGATACTCAACCCACGAGGTGGGGAAGGCTGAAGAGTTCAAGAAAGATTCTGAAATTAGAAAATGTTCTAGATGACTGGAAATGGCCTCGACTCCTGTACGCCCATTTCGCCAGGTGGGGGCAATTTTTCCGGGCAGAATATCGACGAGATTGCTGAACATGAAGATATTTCTGAAAAAAACTTCTCTAGGACCAGACGAAGAAGATCCCCCCTAGCGTTCATCGGTAGATAGTGTGATATTTAAATTGCCACCTAAAATGAGATTGGGGATGGATAGAATACCACTATCTGCAAGTACCGACCAGAACTGAACCTTGTTTTGACAAGGACCATAAACGTTTAAGAAAGCAATGTCCTTATTGGAGGCCAGGCAGCGCCCCAACAGCAGAATTCCACCATGGGTGAGAGAGGGAACCAGGTCAAAATATCTCGGATCCCAAGCCACTAATAAACCACCAGAGTTGCCGGTAGCATTTACAGCTGCTGAAACCCAGGAAGAGCGGAAAGAATGTAGGAACGCTCTCGATTTTTGATCAATAGTGAGTGTTTCTTGAAGGAGAATTACATTTGGATGAGATTGATCGAGCAGTTTACGGAAGGAGGCTGTCTTGAGTAGGCCTCCAATGCCACACAGATTAAGAGAAAGCACAATCATTTAGAACGAGCAATGGCCTTCATTGCTCTAAGGGCCTTTCCACTTTGTGCAGTGTCGATAGGAGTTGACTATGAGGAGAAATGAGCTTCCTTTTTTTTCCTGGAGCTCCTTGTTTGAAGAGGGGACAGTTCGACACCCAAGCCACGTGACCAAGAGAAGGATTTTTTATCACAAGTTGTTTGCTGTGCAGGTGAAATGCCCGTCGATGAAGAAGGGATAAGTTCATTCCCACGAAAAATAGGAAGCTGTGCTGCGGGATCCGGAACGAAAGGAGTAAACAACGAATTTAAAGCTGCCAATAGCGAGTCCTCGGTTTCAGGCGACTGATTAAATCGAGAGGACAAAGATTGAGAGTCTAGAGGATCCGTGCAGGGGCTTGAAGAGCAGGGCTGATCGGCCGGCTGAGAAGAAGGAAGTGGGTGGAGGGGCGGAAACATGTTATCAATTGAAATACCAGTATGCGGTCGAGGAGCTGGAATGTCAATAGGTTCCAGACCATGGGTAGATGGATAGGCCTGTGTCGCCATTTGAGTAGAAGTATGAGAAGGCAAAGTGGGTAAGAGGGTAGTCGGGGGAGTGGATTGATAAGTTGGGTGTGGGAGAGAGTCGAGTGGAAGGTTTGGTGGGATGGATCTAGGTGAAAGCTCTGGATTGAGCGAGTTCTATTCATAGTGTTTTTACAGTGTTTATGATATTGATACTTAGTATAAACGTGTCTTGAGTTGATTTTTTCGTGGTCTTTCAAAAAGAGGAAATGAGAACTTTTAGTATAAAATCTAGTAAAAAATATTTTTATAGCTGAAATTGTAAAGATGAAAGGTTAACATTGCATAATCCATTTGTATTAGGGATCGCATAATTCATTTGTATTAGTATTAGGGATATTTGAGGATGTTAATTTTTTTTTGTGTATTAAAAACACCAATTTCATTAATTCAAAATTGTAATTTTAATAATAATTATTTAATTAAATAAAACGTTGAAAAATGTAAAACATTTATTCTTCTTACATTCATATATTGTTCAAATACTATTAAATGTACAAGTGATCAATTGAATTTATATTTAACTATTAATCTGATATTCAACTATTCATTCATATACTATGTAAACACTAAATAAGTGTTTGAATAAATGTTGAAAAGATCGGTGGTTGAAAGCTCACCAATTGATAAATACAAATATTACTTTAGATTAAACATTATGGACATTACTACATTTGGGGTCAAAAAACAACATTTATTATGACATTAATTTGAAGAAACCCTTTGAGTCCTTCTTTGCCTTGAAATTCATTCTAACTCAAAAAACCCCATTATTGTTGTTTCATTGACTCTTTTAAACCTCATATAGTCATGAAGATCTTGGAGGATTGAATTTTTGCTTGAAGGATTGACTAGGTTTTGTCTTTCATATAATGCTTAAACAAGTGTCATTTTATCAAGATATGTGATTTATCCACATATCAATGCATAAACATCATGTTCTTTGTGTAAATGTTGTTTTGAGGTAGGACACATCACTGGGGATTCACCTTATTGACCAATATCTTATTACATTCATTCATAAAGGGGGTTTTTAAATTGTGAAAAATAAAGTAAATATATTGTAGATATTGAGGGGATGTGAGATATTGTGGGGTATAAAAAGGGGCATCTAGTAAAAATATGGGTTTCTTTTATTGGAAATATGTATGGGGTAGGGAGCTCAACAAATGGATTTTGGGAGTTACTTATTAATATCTAGTAAAAATAAGGATGTTTTTTAATATCCTACGAACAAAGGCGTTATGCCATAGGTTCACCGAATAAAGACCTCGTGAAACACATATAATTCATATGAAGATATTACTTATCTCTCAAGGTGTAGGTTTGGCAAAATTTTGGAAGATATACTGCTTATTATTGGTAACATTAAGGAGAATTTTTTTTAAGGGATCAATAATTACTTCTAAACTATACATTGCAAATATCCATGGTCATACTAAATATAAACAAATTACAAAATGATACTCTACTCCAACGGTCCCCACCACTATAAATAAAAATAGAAGAATTCCACGTGCCATTTCATCTAAGTAATCATTATGTTACATAATTGTCTTATGATGGTTGTGTATTCCTAGACATTGAGCTACTCATATCGTAAAGAAATACTCAAACATAGAATTAATAAGAAAATCCCTTAGTTAGAGTAGGAATGCATTTCATCCATAAGAGACATTCAAAAATTATGGGAAAAGAGTGCATGCATGACAAAATAAGTTCCAACATAGGGGATTGACACGGGTTTAAACTCCATTCAACAAGTAGGATGAAGGAAAAGGAATAGGATTATCCATAGGAGCCTATATCAAGTTATTAGACATAGCTCTAAGTAGACATAGCTCTAAGTAGATGAGAAGGAAAGGGACCATTGATGCCAATAAAACCTAGAGGCTCAAAGGTAGTTTGAATCACGAGGAAGTCATCACATAAAATATGAAGAATAGTGTATATATTAATGATGTCTAGTATGTAACAATTAAGGGAAGCCGTGGTCATCAAAACCGCATGCACATGGATCCCATTGAAGGAAGAGATAGGTTTGTATGTTCCATTTGAGTATTATCATTGTTGTAAGTCAATTGATCAATGGTGAAAAATTTCCCTTTATGTGAGAAACCCATCATGCAGAAAATTGAAGAGGTGGCCACTTTCATTGTGTACATAAAAATATAATCGAAGAGGATGTTATAGTCCAAAGTGGAATTTATAAGCTCAACATCAATGAAGAGGATGTTATATCATGGATGTTATAGTCCAAAGTGGAATTTATAACCTCAACATCAATAAGTATCTTCTTACCTACGAAATGGATGGGATAGTTATGGTATAACCCTTCTACCTGTCAGGGATGATTTTAAGGATGGAAATTTATTTTAAAATATAGAAACCTTGGCAAAACTTATTAATCCTTCATATGTCAACTATAAATGTTTGGCGATATTTTTGTAAAAATATTCAATTTTCTAAGTATTTTATATAGTTTTTATAAAATTTTGGCTACTTTTAAGGTAAAATAATTTTATCCTATAGAATTTGTGCGAATAATTTTTAAAATAACGAAACTCATTTTTGGAAAAACCATGGAAAATTAACCCATGAGCGAAATTTAGCCCCTAAAATCATCCCTACTACCTGTGAAAGCTTACCATCATACACTCAAAGGGAAATGGTATATGTAGCAAGGTTAGGTGAATCTAACTTCTTCTAGACTTGGGAAGGCATGAAACATGTAGATGCATGATCTAGGTGGATATCAATGGCCACCTACATTTTCCAAATGGCTCAAAACAGTTTTCTGGCCATTTTGGAAATTTACTATTTTTAGCAAGTTTTAACTTTCGGGGCCATTTTGAGGGCCTAAATGAAGGTTTTTCAAGATAGAGGTTCTCAATGATATTATAAGGAATTATTGAGCCCCCAAAATGAATCTCCTCGACGATACCTTTCCAACGAGCTATCACACGCCTAAAACGGAGATCGTATGCAAAAGTTACGACCTCGGGAAGTTGATGCACCAACTTACCCAAAGCAGGAACCCCATGACTTTTGGGGCTTCATCTCTAGGGTTAGGTTTTTGGATGTCTAGGACTTTTTTCATTCCCAATTATTGTAAAAAGGCCTCGATAGATTCATTGTGGCTCATCTTCTTAGAATCTGATGGCAGATCACATCTCTTCTCGAGAGATAAAAGGCACTTTCATTCTATGATCTTTCCTCTAATATTTTCACGGTCTCTGGCCCACATTTCTTTGATTATTAGAAATTGTGTATTATTGTATATGTGTTTATGGTTGCATCTCATTTTATTCTGTTATATTATTGAATATCTGCAATATCTACATTACATTGCTTTATTATATCTCAGCTCTCATTTTGTACCAAAAATAATTCGGATGGGTAATTATCGAGGCTGTTGCTCTTGATCCCATTTTTTCAGCGCATGTCCCAAACCAGTCCAGAGTATAGAAATTTGGAACGACTTGTCTCTCTATTGAGGAAAATCGCTCTAGCACACCAAAGAAACCCTCAGCTCGTGGAAGAAAAGAAAAACGATGGAATGAGTGATCCTATCAGTCACCCATTTGCTTGAATAGCTCTCTACAATAGGAGGGGCGAAATGATGGAAGTACCCACATCCCTTCAATGCACAGATAGCATCGGTATCTTCATCAGCGACCACTTTGGAGAACCTGGCCTTTCAAGGTATAGGTTAATTTTGATATTCCCATGTTGGAGATTCAAATAGATCCGGTCACCATAGATAAATGTTCATCTATTTAGAAAGGTTTATTTCTCATTCGCAATTTCGGACAAGGAAAAAGATCACCTTACAGCCTCCTTAGGCTCTCCCATGTCCAAACATTGTTGAAACTTCCTTGGGAAGCAGTTCCTGAGAGGAATCACAGGAATATATAGAGGCTGAGCCACTTGGGATTTTTGTGGATAGGGTAAGGAACAATACTACTGTTGGAAACATGAGGAACAATACGCAGAGATGGACCTGCTATGACCAAGAGAGGGGCAAGCGGTTCAAAGTTCTGTCTTCCCTTTACCTTAGCACCAAGCTAGGTATCAAAGACTCGACGACATTTGGGTTCCTAAAAAATCACCGAGTAGGACTCTACCTGAGATAGATCTAAACTGAAATGGATTTTACGGACATCTCATCACTCAGTCTTTCCTATCGATATCTTTGTTAAAATCGGGCGGAAATTTAAGCACCAGAACAAGCGGGGATTAGTGCATGAAAATCCACAACAATCAAAGTATGACAAAAGACAACCCTAACAAAAGTCCTCCAGAAAACCGGTCAAGCTACAGAAAAAGAAGGGTCACGAGAAGACAAAAAGAAGGACACAGGAAAATAGTGCGATTTCCACAAAATCCCACAACAGTGATGAAAGTCACTCAAAAGCAGAGTCATTGTTGAATTCGAGATCAAGACAAGGCCAAACCACGATTTGAATGGATGCAGAAAATCATTGAAACTGAGATCATCGGCCTTGAGACCCACTTGCTATTCGCGGCTGACATTCAGCAGAAGGCAGCGGATCGAGGAAAGAGGGGGTGCATTTTCACAGAAGTGGGTGAAGGGGAACCAGCTTCATTTTATTGTTGATAAGCGGAAGCAGAAGAACCTCATCTCGCCGGAGAATTGATCAAGCAGTTTGGATTATGGTAGCACCACCTTAACCATACGACATTGGGTGAGAAACTTAGCGAGGCGAGATCTTCATGTCGTAGAGTGTCGATTGTCATCGACATCAAACTTTCAAGGATGAAGTATTATGTGATATTTATCCCCCCGCTGGCGGATGTGCGTGATGTTCTCTTGAATGAGACATATATGTGAAACACCATGCTATGAGTCACCGACCGTGGTGTCATTATTACTCACGGGGGTCATCTCGAGATACGAGGTAGTTCAACTCGCCTTACCTAGCGATCTTTTGCCAGGTAGTATCTCATCTTTGAAAATTCATCTTCGATAATACATTCAAAGGGTGGTGGAGGATCTTCGCGACCACCAGTAAGCACTTCTATCCAGCGGAAGCGTTCGATGAGTTAAACAAAGCGAAAATTCCTTTTCACGGTCATCTAAAATAGCTGATGGTTAAAAGGTCAAAACCTCTAACCTGATTCATAATGATTTCCTAAAACTAAGCATTGAAGCTTGCTCGGCCAAGATGGCGAAGCTCCTGAATGTAATTCAACAAAATGCTTTCCCTCTCCCAGGAACTCCAGCGCCAATGGAGACTTCATTGCTAGCTACCTAGGAGGAGGATTAATCCGGAGTGGATATTGTGGCCACCCTTATTTTCCAATTGAGCTCAAAAAGCAGTTTTAAATGTTTGGAAGTACTATTTTGGTTTTAACACGGAATATTTTAGGGGCTAAGCCAGTTTCGAGATCGAGGTTCTCAATGATAGTCAAAAGCATAGTTGGTCCCCCAAAATGATCTCTTCGATGAAATGCCTTTCCATGAGTTATCGCCTAAAATGAATTATGCAAAGTTGACCAGAGTTTAGTGCATAACTACCAGTGAGCCACATGACTTTTTGGGGCTTCATCTCTAGGGTTAGGTTTTTGGATGTCTAGGACTTTTTGGCATTCCCGTTATTGTAAAAGGCCTCTAGAGCCTCATTAACCACATCTTCTTGCGAATCATTATGCATCATCTCCTTCAGTGGCGCCACCATTCATGAGAGTCTTTCCTTTCACATTATTTTTGAGTCATGCATTTCTCGATTAATAGAAATCATGTGATGCATTCTAGCGAGTCTTTCACTCTGTATTTTTACAGTCTCTGTACATTTCTCTGATTAATAGAAATCATGTATTACTGTATATCTGTGTTTATGGTTGCATTTCTGATACATTTCTGTTATATTATTGAATATCTGCAATATCTTTGTGCATTGCTTTATTATATCTCCGCTCTCATTTCGTGCCGAAAATAATCCGGATCAATGCACCCTCATAAATGAGGCATCAATGAATAATGGTGTTTTATATGGACACCAGAATTTGAAAGGCCATAGAAGGGGATAATGAAAAGGTCTTGTATTTTTCAATGTCAAACACTATTAATATATTGTTTAAAGGATCAAAAACACTAAAGGTAGATGGTAAATCCTTCCATTGTGAAGGAAACATATAGAATACTTACAGGGATGAAATTTCTAAAGGATACTAATCTAGGTCACCTACTATGATATAGTTATGGGTTTTTCACACATGAGATTTGGGGGAATTCCACCTTAATGGAATCTTAAATACCTTAGGAGGTAAGTCCACAATTTGAGTGAGGAATATATAAAGGTCCATTAGTGGATGGAGGGGAATCAAAAAAATTAGCAAGTTGTTCTTCAAGAGGCATATCTTACTTACAATATCAGGTGGTCAGATTGATATCTTCCAAATCTAAGTAGAATATTTGGTAATTCCCATTCCCGAGATTGTTGTAAGTTTGAGGTAGTTGATAAGGAAGGGCCTCTGGAGTAGACACAAACACTTTTGTTGGAAAAGGGTTTCTCAACAAAATCAGTTGCAATGAGGAAGGCAGGGAGGGTTAATTGTTAACATGCTTGGCAGTCACAACTGCTTTCCACATAAAATGCATTTTAAGTAACATTAGGGACTCATGGATATAATGTATGTATACACCACAAATTGCAAAAGGTTTATTTATATGAAGGTTTGGATACTTCCCCTGATTAGGCTGCTTTGGATTCCCCTAGTTCCTCTGGTCTTCGTTATTTTTACCTCCCTCCCCCTGCTCTTATTATTATTTTGATTGGGGGTAGTGGGCGCATTTTGTTGGGAATACACTCCCTTATGGAGGAGGTGTAGGATGGCCACTATGGGCTTGGGGTACCATTAATCAAGGAACCATAAGAACTGGTGGAGGGATAGGGGATGGACACCAAGGATTCATAGTGGTCCCACCATAAGAGAAACTATTACAATAAGGTCTATGTGTTTGTAGATGCATATGGGGTGCACAATAAGAGGTACTAGTTTCTACTTTAGGTGAGGATAAATATGAATACTGAAGAGTATTAGTATATCCATAAGAGGTGTTAACTCCTCTATAAGGGTAACCATGTCAACTAGGTCTTGGGGGATTAGGGTGTGGATAGGTATCATACATATCTCCTATAAGGCCATTGGACGCATGGGATGCCCCTAGTGTAGACAAGTCACATGAGCAAGAGTGAGGAGCTTCATGAAGGATGGTATAGAGATACCTCAATTAGGAATATGTGATATCATATTGTTGTTCCCTTTGGATAACTTCCTCCTCACTAGTAGGCATGGTCATGGCCACATATTTAGAAATGGGAGGACAAAGGGATTTCAAGGACAAATCCATGAGGAATCACATTGATATGGGGTTTGCACAAGACATGTCTTCTACTTGAATCATGGATGTGATATTTGATGTGAGTGGCTATGGTCTAACAAAATTGTTCAAAAACATCTATTCTAACGTCATTGTGAATTGGAAGCTAGAATTAGGTTAGAAAAAACTTTTTTTATGGATGGAAAACATGTATGGGTATTTCCATGTTGCTCAATGTACCATTTCGAAGAAACACCTATGAAGATGTGTTCAAACAACCTCAACCTAACATAGTCTTCCATTTTGGAATTAGAGGAACACCAAAGGTGGAAGGATATGATGTTCTTAGAGGGATCCTCACTAGGTTTACCCTTAAACTTAGGAATATCAGAGGAAATATTAGTTGGCATATTGGCCCAATTATAATCTTGTTGGATGGGGTCATTAATGAACTAGTTCAAATTATGGAAATTCAAATCAGGCGTGTTGTTCAAAAACACATGTATTCCAATAAAGGACAAACAACTTCTGTAACCACTCACACAACCATATCAAATATAAACACATTGATGTTTTTATGTGGTAAAACCCCTATGAGGAAACATCCGTGGCCCTAGCCAACATTTCCACTGGGAGAAATTTATTAATGAAAAAGAAAATATTACAGAGAGATTTACATGAGAGTTTCTCACAATTGATCATCGACAAATGACCCTCTATGCTCTTTAAATAAATATCATGAACCGATCATGTGCTAAGCCACATATCAATGTAGTCATTAAGATTGAGGAGAATATGATTCATTGGATCACTCTATGTTGGAAACATATTATTACTATCATATTTTCTAACTATAAATGCATATTGATTCTGTAACACACCCACTATCGTAAATTAATTTTTTTTTTGAATTAATCTCCCACACATGAGAAATCTCCAGAAACCTGCCCTTGCAGAATGCCAATCCCTGGTTTAATATTAGGATTCGGGGTTTCGGAGGTTGCGGTGTCGAGGGTCCCTGTCCTCTCGTATCCCTGATCACCGATGGAATGAATTTTCGACACGCCCCTTTGGTTGCCTCAGCCCTGCTTGGTTAAGCCTCTGGTCCATACGACCTATTTCTATATGACCATACGACAGATTCTCATTGTGGTTTCGGAGTTTGCGATGCCGAGGTGCATATGTACCCAGAACTCCCGATCCTCCTATCCCCGATGTGCTCCTAGCGTAATGGTTGTCCGGGCTAAGTCCTGGTCAATACGACCACAACGTTCACAAGACCACAGTCTTAATTCTTGTCGGGATTTGGCGCCTTTCCATGTCATGGCGCACAAGTCCCCTGGGCTCTCGGCGTGCCTTTACACTGGCTAGCCCCCTTGGTCATACCATGGTCCATGTGACCACTTACCATATGACTGTAGCTGTATAACCTTCCATCAGGGTTTCGGCATTTGCGATGACACAAAACACATATACCCGGGACTCGCGATATCCCGATTCCTGATTC
>SNQJ01S0002314.1:69792-85123 GCA_010110895.2 Picea sitchensis | reverse complement strand
CCATAGTCCTTGGCCAGTTCAGTTATATTTACAATCTGGGGGAAACAAGGTGTTACACATTCCCACTAAAGAAACACACTTTAACTTGAAGACACATTAAACCAAGTTGATCTTAACTAACTCCTAGGTGTCTAAATATCCTAACATCCCCCGTTAAGAAAAACTAGGGACATGATTGAAGGATTTACAAAGGCGACACAATAGGAGAAGGAAGGAGGCATTAGATCTTATCCCCCCTTAATTAAAACTTCATGAACTCCTAACATAGATTGAAGTTTGGAAAAAAATTCTTCTGTAAGAGAATTTGTGAAAAGGTTGGTAACTTAATATTCTATAGGAAAAAATAAAACTCTAATAACTCGATCATGAATGAGTTTTCAGATGAAGTGCATGTGTAACTCAATGTTTTTGGTGCGCTGATGTTGAACTAGATATTTGGAAATCTTGATGGAACTTTTATTTTCGTACCAAAAGGTGGTCGAATGCTCTTTATGGAAGCCAAATATGAAAGGATCTATCGAAGCCACAAGGACTATTTACTTTCATTAACCACTTACCGATACTTTAACTCTACTAAAGAAAGAGACATAACTTGTTGTTTCTTATATTCCCAAGTGATATGTCTTGAACCAAGGTTGAAAACATAACCTATAATATAATTTCTATCATAACGATCCCCAACACTATTTGAATCAGTGAAACTAACCAATAAAGGAGTTCCCCATGAGTCATAATGTATCTCGAACTAAACTATACCTTGGACATACCAATCTATCATTTTAGTTTCTTTGCAATATATTTCATGTGGTGATTGCATATACTGGGAAACAAAACCCAAAACAAAGGAAATATCAAGATGGGTATGAGTCAAATATAAGCGGATATCAACTAACTAATTGTACAAGGTGGAATCAACTTCACGAGAAGTACAAATGGAAACAAGTTTTAATCCATACTGGAAGGGAGAAGGGACTCGTTTAGTATAATCCATGTGAAAGCAGTGAACAAGGTCACAAGCATACTTAGACTGGGAAAGAAATATTCCTTCCTTAGTTTGCCATATTTGGAGGCAAAGGAAATAATGAAAATAGCCTAAGCCCGTTGTTGCAATTTTATTCTTAAGGATGGTTTTCTCATGGATTAAAAGTTTAGGGTCACTACTAATTAGGATAAGATAATCAACATAAAGAACAAGGATTATTAAATGGATTCCTACATTCTTAGTATAGACATTAGGATCATAATGACATCTAGAAAATACGGTGTCATGAAAAAATTTGTCCATTTTGGCATACCAAGCTTGGGGAGCTTTCTTAAGACTATAAAGAGATTTATTAAGGTGATAAACAAGGCTAGAGTTGTTATAGGAATATCCAAGAGGTTTTTCCAGGTAGATTGTTTTTGCAAATCTCCATGCAATAAGGAAGATTTAACATCCATATGATGGACCTCCCATTTACATGAGGCAACAAGGGCTAGAGAAAGGTGGATGGAATTCATTTTGTATACAAGGGAAAATGTTTCATTATAGTCTATGTCTTAACCTTTAGAGAACCCTTTGGCAACTAACCAAGCCTTATGTATTTCAACACTTCCATATGATACATACTTAGTTCTATACACCGATTTAAATATGACAAGTTTTCTTCATTTCAAAAGAGGTAGAAGATCCCAAGTATCATTTTTCATTAAAGAGTGATACACTTCATTCATTTTATATCCCAATATTGATGACCTAAAGCTTATGAATATTTTTTTGGATCAAAATTCTCTTAAACTTGAGCCAAAAGAGAAGAGGCTCATTGGAACTGTGAGCATTCCTGATATTGATCGGAAGGATCATCAACAAGATCCCCAAATGTTACTCGACTTGAAGAGACCCATATATGAAGTTGTGGTGTTGGTGGAGGTTCATGTTCAATGGACTCATTTGGAGGAAGTAGAGTAGGTAGAGGTAGATTTTCATCCTCACTGTCATCATCTAATGAAGAAAAAACAAAAATAGGAACATAGGATGGCACAAATGTCAAAGATAGCTTGTAGGCTAAAGAAGGAACAAACATTGAATTTGGATCGTAGGCGAAGATGTTTTCATCAAATTTAACATCTCTTATAATAATAATTTCATTAGAATGAGGTTGAATAAGTTTGTAACCTTTGACATCTTCAAAATATCCAACAAAAATACACTTCTCACTTTTAGGTTGTAAATATTTCCTTTTTCATCATGAATGTGAGCCCATGCTACACTGCCAAATACACATAAGCATATTACACAAGGCATAATCTTATTTCATGCTTCTTATGGTGTTATATTTTTTAGAGCCTTTGTGGGAGTGTAATTTACTATGTAATTTGCACAACTAATGGCTTCTACCCAATAGTTAAGACTTAATCCCTGAGATTGGATCAAGCAATTAGCCGTTTCTTTTAATGTTTGATTCTTTCTCTCATCAATACCATTTTTTTGTGGCATATATGGAATAGTCTGTTGCAATTGGATGCCATGTGTATTGTAGTAATTTGTAAAGCTTTTATTCACATATTGACCTCCATTATATGTTCTTAACCTTTCAATTTGATGTCCAAAACTTGTCAAACACTTCACTCTTAAGTTTTAATAAGTAAACACAAGTGCGTCTGGAGAAGTCATCAATAAAAGTTAATAAAAAACTTGCACCCATAAAAAGAAGGTGAAGAGGGTGGACCACAAATTTCACTATGAACAAGTTGCAAAGGGGTTGAGGTGTGCCAAGAGGCATGTTTGTTAAAATTGTCCCGATGATGTTTTTCAAGAACCCAACCGACATAAACACCATATATATAAGAAACAAGAGGAAGACCAGTCACCATCTGTTGATTAGATAGTTTATGCAATGCATGATGGTTTAGATGACCAAACTGCTCATGCCAAAGTTTTCTTAAGTCATCACTATGAGAAACAAAAACTGATGGAAAATATTATGACCCAAAATTGTCGAACGTGTACAACCTGGTAATATTATCAACTTTTCTAGTTGTGAGGACATTCTTAGGATCTTTTAAATCCTTAATTACAACTTTGTGAGGTGAAAACGTTATAGTTTTACCTTCAACTAAATGAGTGATCTGATATATTGATAGAAGGTTGCAAGAAACACTTGGAATGGATAATACATCATTGAAATGACCATTATCTACCTAAAATGTTCCAACCCCTACAACACTAAGATATGTATCATCACTGACAAATATTTTATCGGTGTTGCATTCATTTAGAGAAGAAAATATGGTTTTATCCTTAGCCATATGATAAGATGTTGTAGAGTCAATAAGCCACTCATCATAATAAGAAGTACAAGTTGCAATGAAGGAGAAACCAGAAGAACAAAGTTCATATCTGTGAGAAGAATAAGAAGAAGAAGAATCAATACTAATGTTATTCTTCTTCATCGCTACTTATGAGGATTCCATCTTTCCAAAACATTTAGACTCAGGATGACCATATTTTCCATAAAGTTTCAATATTTATCATTAGTATTCTTAATTTTGGATTTTGTTCCTTTGTCACCATTACGAGAAAAGGCTAGCAGAGAGGGTTTGGCAGCCTTGTTTTACTTGTTACTGTTGTCGAATTTACCTTACTCTGGGGCCTAGGTATTTTTTTATCTAGTGATTTTCTTGCTACAAATCACATTAGAAACTCACAAAAAAAATACACTATTGGAATATTCAACTCAAATAAAGATAGTGGAAGAAATACTGGAAGCCAAATCATGCACACATAAACACCAATATTTTATGGTATATACCCATGGAAAATACCCAGAGGTAAACCCATATTGAGATGATTTTATTAGGATAAAATGAGGGCTCCCATAATAGGGATAATGGCCCACTAATAGAAACATAAATGTAGACAAACCTAGCAAAGTCTTCTCTTTTGGACGACCAAGATCTGACATGATTTTTTAGGTGTACACACCTTTCCTTAAGAAAACTCATGTATACATGTTTATCTCCATTGAAACCCATGTACATGACCTCAAGGAATGTATGGAAAAATATGTATGGCTTGACCCTTTCTTGTGGCTTCCCTCTGCTGAAACCCACTTGTGGTTGCCTCTATTATCTCTTCTCCTTGACCCGATCTCTATATGGAAGTCCTTCTCCACCTATCCAAGATCTCCTTGAATATATTCCTTCGTGATCCAGTCGTGTCTCACACACAAGTGTCTTCCTCCTTCACCCTATCCTTTCTTTTATAATATTGAGTTATGACCTAACACTAATCTCCAAAGTGATTGGTGATTGAGATTACTTCTCACCTCACTTGAGATCATTGGATAAAATTAAATGAAAATTACTTTTATCATTTCCTTAAATAAATAAACTAAATAAAATAAATTTACTTTAATATTCATTTAATTAAAGTAAAGTCTCAAGGTAGAATGATATGGACAGAAGCCACCTTTATCTCTCTCATACTTACCAGGTACCTCGAAGGTCCAGGCGGTTGACCAAACACATACAGTTCAAGAGGATATTCTTCGTACCCTTAAAGAGAACTTGGTCATGGCACAAAATCACATGAAGCAACAAGAAGATCAAGGTCTCTCTGAACGTCAATTTGCAGAAGGGGATCAGGTGTTTCTGCGACTGCAACCATACAAGCAAACTTCCCTCAAGGCCAAGCATTGTTAGAAACTAGCGCCCAAATTTTATGGTCCTTATACAGTTTTCAAATGTGTGGGACAAGTTGCATATCAGTTAGCTCTGCCCTGTCAGTCGAAGCTACATCTAGTTTTCCATGTTTCATGCTTAGAGAAGGTGATTGGAACTCGGTGCCAAATTCAAACCAGCCTTCCTGAGTTAGCTGAAGAAGGATCCATTTGGCTACAACCAGAAGCAGTTTTGGACCAGCGTGAGCATCGCCTGCATCAGCGAACCATCAAGGAAATCCTAGCCCAATGGAAAGATATGAATCCAGCAGATGCCACTTGGGAACCAGCTACTATTCTGCAACAATTTCCTCATCTCAAGCCTCGAGGACAAGGTTGTTTTTAAGGGGGCGGACATGTTATGGTCCTAACCCGCACATAGGTAGATTAATATATTTGGATGTAATAAAGGTCAATATTAATAAGGCCTTTCAATAAAATAGAATAAGGTGGATGTAAGAAGACCTAATAGAAGCTTCCACTTCTAGAAGGATCTTCCTCTAGATGCTTCTCTTGATAGACATTTTGTATAAATAAGGGTCGAGGGTATGAAAACCCTAGCTTGGAGATTATTGTAACAGAACACTACTCGATTGGAGGTTTCCCCCTCGAAGAGGCCTGTGAACATTGCTTTCTAAATCAAAGTGTTATTTCTATTTCTATTCTTATATCATTTCTATGTTATTGTAGAGATGATGCTGGATATTTTACTGTTATTCTACCATTTCTAGCATTTTATTTATGTTCTACATATTTTATATATCTGGTATCTTGCAGCTTGTATTCTACCATGGGAATTCGGTTACCAACGAGGTCTCATCATGGGGAGAGTGATGTGTCAAAGCCTTCCTTCATTGAGGTATCTGAATGATCAATTATTCTGACAAGCTTATGCCATCTACCGTAATGACCTTGATTTATGTTGTGCGTTGATTCGTTGGGGTGCATGTGCGACGAGTAGCTGCTAACTGTCGTGGCCATTACCAAAATGAAAAAATGGTTTCAGGGATATGCCTCCTTCAAAATTGTCAAGAATTTTTCTCTACTTGATGATACGAGAATGAACCCAGTTAATCATGCTTCTTCTGCGCACTGGCAACAATGGCGTAGAATTTATCTTCGGTCGTTTCACATTCCCTGAAATGCTTCACATTCCTTTCTTTTGACAACCTTTGTGTTTCGCACAGCTATACAGTTGCATCATGTTCCTATCTAAGTTGTATTTTGAGCCACGCCATGTTTCCTTCGTGGCCATGCGATGCTGTCATTTCAAGAGTCTTCGCTGCTAACTATTGTCTCAGTTCCCTATTTTCCTGGTAAAGTTTGGCGACAATGAGTTGCACCTTCTTGAGCTGCAGAGATGGCACTTGAACATTAGTTCCTGTGGAATATGTCCTCCATTTTTTTCTCCCACTTCCCTCGCTTGTACCTTCAACAAGCTTCAGTCGAATAGCATGCATAAGTAATTCTTCAGTTGTTGATTTTCCACATAGCTTGTTTGGGACTTGGATTTCCCCGACTTCCTTTTTCTTCCTTGGCCTACCTCTTCTCTAGGGTATCTGTTGTTCGGGAGACAGGGCTTCTAATGTCTTTACTTCCTGCACAACTTTTTCCATTCCAAGCTCTGAGCAGTATGATATCCTCGTTTTCCCGGGAAAAGGTGAAACTCCCTTTGGATCCTTGGGGGTGCCTGATGTGAGTGAGAATGAATCCCAGATGCTTTGAGGCTCGGGCCTGACGCTCCTTCCACTTCGCACACCCTTTCTTACATTTTGGGATATTTCCATGGTGAAACCGTATTTGTCTTGGGCGCGGTGAATATGGATAAGGTACCAAGGTGGAGAATTTGATCAACCTAGGCTTGTGGGAAAAGATCACAAAGAATGTATAAACCCAATTTGCGAATAGAATGTGTGCATATCATCCATAATTTACAATAGTTTAGGCGAGAGGAGGAAATGTGTCAAGGGGCACTGAATTCATGGCAACTGGATGTCTTGGAACAGATTGCATATTTTCCATAACACATCTACGTGTATAAGATACAGTTGATAAGGGCTATGGAGAATACATGATACAAAAGCTGTGATTTTTCATTCTTCCAGCCTTCATAATGAGCCTATAATGGTTACTGCACTTGCTGATGAAACTTTTATTAACAACTTTCCTAGACCTGGGGCACGTAGAAACTCTCTTTTTAAAAGGACCTGACTCTTTCGGAACATACTCATACTTACTTACACATGTTTGGACTTTGACTCGACTCCAAGGGCCAACTGACCACCTGCTGACTTTGACTCCTTTGTTGTTACTTACCTTACCTCACATGCTTTGACACCTGGGCCATAAATCGACTAAAACTGACTCTAATTGAAAGGAAAAATGACGACGCTAATAGGTTGAACTAGTCGTTAGTAAGAAATTGGACTTTTGATGTAAAATTGTGTATACATTTTTTTGATACTTTTTATCGACAAAGAGTTTATAATAGAACTTTCATTATGAATTGAATATAAGTGGTATATTCATTAGCTCTGTATGAATTATATCTTTTAATAGTTGATGTTAGTAAAATGATTTATATATAAGTTTTAATAATTGAGGTTAATGTAAAATGAATTATATAGATTATGAGTATATCCAAATTAAGATAAGGGATGGTCTGGTTAGGTTTCAGTTAGGGTTTGGGATAGGATAGGTTACTCGGACCCCATGGAGGAAGGAAAATGGAGGTCTGGATCAAGATCATGGGTATCCGAGTCTAGGAGAGTAAAGGATCGAAGGGGAGAAGGAGGTGTTGACTTCTGATTGGCTGGAATGACGTCCGAAGTTGGGTTATAGATTTTGGACTCTTCGGAGGAGCTCTGGTGGAACCATAAAGGGTTGTATAAGAATGATGATGAGTACAGGGTAGAGTTAACAAGATATAAACAAAATTTAAGGCTGTCAGGGGAGGAGATAGTAGTATAGGAGGTCGAGTGGTCCGATAGTACATTAGTGGGGACACTTGGCGAAAGTTCAACTAGTCCGACGAGGAATAACACATTTGATACAATAAATGACATGTTCTCTTGGGAAGTGGACTATGGGGGCAAGATCAAGGTTAGTAAGGCGAATGATTCACACTTTTCTTCATTCTACGCATACGGGGTTAGATCGGATTATACTCTTGGTAAGGGAAAACTCACCTTCCCTAGTTCGGTTGAGGAGGTATCGAGAGACCATGATGCTCAGTGTTGTAGAGGGGATTTTGGGCATCGTAATCAAGCGACGGGGGTAAGAAAAGGAGAGGTTGTGAGGGGAGAAGTGGTGAACATAGTATGGGAGGTAAAATATTTTGAAGAAGTCTACAGACAAAATAGGGCCGACTTGGTGAATATACGACCCTAAACTTGTCTAGACAGTGGTCGGTCTGCTGTTGGGCTTTCAGGTAGTGGGAACTATGTATTATCACAGACAGTTAAGGGGGGTGGTGGGTACATAGTGCATACAGAAAGGGGAAGTGGATACGTGACTCCATCAAGTGCAGAGGTAAACTCTAGTGTGGACCGGTCTTATGGATACAATAGATGAGAGAGAAACAAGATATCCACAACATTCAGGGTGTGGAAACCGCGAACCTTGAAGATGTCATTAACTCTAGGAAAAGATATTGCGATGGATGCTGTGAGAATTCTGGCACTATGTGGGTTGGTGAGAAAATTCATTTATCGGGCCATGGGGGCAAAGAAAATACATGTCTGGATTGAAGACAATCTGGGGTCATTTCTTGGATATGTACCAGAAAATTTCATTTTAATAAATGGATGGTTATGTTTCATTTTCAGTAATTTGGAATATTTGGATAGGGTGCTCCAAAAGATCTGGCTGGTAAAAAACAGAAGCTCGATGTTGAATCGATGGCATGTGGGCTTCAATCCAGAAAAAATAAATAATCATATATCGACATATGTGGGTTCTCTTACCAGGATGCCCCCTGGCTTTGTGGAGCTTAGATGTATCCAAGCTTATTGGGAATGCAATTGGGAAATTTCTACAGGTGGACATAAAATAGTTTGGGGGTTTTGATCACCGGATGGGGAAGCTGATGGTTGAAGTGGACATATTCACAGGCCTACCAGAAGAGATTGAAATTAATTGGTAGGGAAAAAAGATCCAATAGAGATTGGATTATGCTGGAGGGCCTTTTCATTGCTTGGGCTGTAAAAAGACTGGACACCTGTGTTATCAATGTGGGGAATAACCAGTTCAAAAGAATTTTTTCACGACTGGATAATCGAGAAGAATAGTCAAGGAAAATAATGTTGAGATGAAATAATGTCACAAATGGACTAATACTCAAGTGATGCATACCAAAGGAAAATGTGGTAAGATAAATTCAAACCTTCCTGAACATTTACCTTCCCTGAATTCATTATTATTACAAGAGAAGTTGGTTTTAGCATTAGATCCTCAAAGTGAGGAAGCACCTTCGAAGGGAGGGATGGGAGTTAATATTTGTATTTAGGGAAAGATCTTTCATATTGGATATGATATGGGAGAGTGTTTGGAGGGTGCGGGCTGCCTATCTGGGGCCATAAGGGATGTCTGTTTGTTGCCTAGTGTGGGTCTGGGAGAGACGACCTTAATTGCGAACTCGGGGGTAGTGAAAGACTAAGGGAGGGAATCCGAAAGACAATATAAACATGATTGTCCAATGCAATCATGTGGTGGCGGATGACCTAGTGATTCTGGTAAGGTTGTTGTAGGTGGGGCCTCACAAAAGCAGTCTTGCAAACTGATTCATCTTCTGGGTGAAGGTATAATGTATATTGAGACTGAGGGAAACCCCACTATGCAGGGTTAGGAATGGAAGGGAGGCTACCTAACACCCGTGACCACTGTAAAAGGGATTAACAAATGGGCCTAGGGGACCACTTGTGATGTGACCGGTAGGATTGATAAATCTGAATACACATTTGTGCTATTGTGTAAATGGGGTTCGCTTGGAAACCTTGATAGGGATATTCCTGAGGCGGATTTTGAAAAGTTGTGGATTGATCAGAATCCATTAATGGCTGAAGGAACTAAATCTGTTGGAGGTGAAGGAATTGATGGTGGTTTGGGTATGGAAGGGAAGGGTGATGATTTTGTAGCAATGACCCTATTAAAATGTTTTGACATAATGGATTTGGGGACATGCAAAGATGATTTTGATAGTGATGATAAGGTTGTTCATATGGTTGAGAAATCGAGAATAGGGGGGTCAATAGGGGAATCATGTGGGGATCATTTAGTTGGGGAATCCCACTTGTTGTTTTATAATAAGCTCTCTAATTTGGTTGAAGTTTTAGAACCAATTTTGACAATGGAAAATAGTAGTGGTTTGGGGTTGATAGGGAAATCTACAATGGTTGTGGGAAACTCTTGTGGAATAGGTCTAGAAGGGAAGGGAGACCTTCTTTCATCTTAGACCATTCTAGGAGGGATTGACAGTTGGGTTGCGCGGACTTCTAAGGGATTACAATTGACAAGTGGACTGTCGGAGGTGGAGGAAACCCTTTGTAATTTGTTACCTACATACAGGGAGGTTTCAACACGAACGCAAATAACAATATTTGTTGGTGGGGTGTTACTAGATAACCAAAAGGCTGGGAAGGTGGAGGGGAGAAGGGGTCAAGGGTCTAGTGGTATGGAATGCAGGAATGCATTGATTAAAGGGGCAGTTTTGGGAGGGTTGGAAACAAATTTTCCTCATATTAAAACTAGGAGTGTAAGGAAATTGGGAAAAGAAAAGGAACTCTTAGTTATACCTCTTCATGAGGCTATAACTAGGCCTAGGGTGTTTAGATCTCAGAAAGCACTAGCGAAGGTGAAAATATGATCTTGGCTTCCCTGAATGTGAGAGGAGTGGGGGGATCCTTAAAGTCATTGTCCCTCTCTAGGTGTTTAGATAAAAACAAACTAGATGTACTTTTCATACAGGAAACAATGGTAGGTGTGGAAAAAGCAAGGGAATTATTTGCCAAACTTCTCCCTAATTGGTATTTTTTGTGGAGTTGATTCTATTGGTCTCTCGGGGGGATTGATTTCAGCTTGGAACCCTTGTAAGGCTAATTTTGATGCATTCTTGACACAGGAAGGGATTTTTCTGGAAGGAGTAGTTAAAGACACAAATTTAAAGGTGAGGTTAATCAACTGTTATGGCCCTTATGCTGACAAAGTGGTATTCTGGGAGAATTTAAAAAGGAATGGGATCTTTGACAAGGAAAATTTAATCCTAGGGGGTGACCTTAACTTCACTACTTCTAGTAGGAAATTTTGGGGGGGATGAGGCTAGGGTGGATCCTTTACAACTTTTATTCAGTCATTTGGTTCAAAATTAAGGTTTAGTAGATGTTGAGCCAATAAAAATTCTTCCGACTTGGAGGAATGGAAGGAAAGGTCAAGATTACATTGCAAAAAGGTTGGATCGATTTCTGATATCTAAGAATCTTTTCTCTTCAAGAGTCAAATACAGATCCTGGATTTGAAATGACAAGATCTCGGATCAGATGCCAATAATGTTACAGCTAGACTTTGGGAGTGATATAGCCCTCTACCCATTTAAATTTAATGTTGTTTCACTGGAGGATCAAGATTTTGTTAGTATGGTTAGAACCAGTTGGGTGGATTTGTTGGGGACAAAGGTTTTGACACCTATGGAATCGTTGGTAAAAAAATTAAAAAGACTTAAGAGCATAGTTATAGAATGGGAAAGAAAGAAGAAGGATGAATATAAAAAATAATTGGTTCAGTTGGAATCAGATTTGGATAAGTTGTATACATATTTTCCTGGAGGTTTTGTGGAGGAAAATGTTAAGATGTTGGTGTTGGCTAAAGAATAGAGGAAAATGACACTTTTAAAACAAGAGGAGGAGTCTTGGAGACAGAAAAATAGGGTAAACTGGCTGGCAGCTGGAGACAAGAATACCAAATTTTTTCATGCTTATGCAAACTCAATAAAAAAATTAAACGCCATTTGGGATATCAAAAAGGGAGATGGAACAACTATTACAAACAGTTCAGATCTACAAAAGGAAGTTGGTGCATACTTTCAAAATTTGTTTAAAGCATAGGGAAACTTGGTTATTACAGATCAACATGCAGTTTTAAGGAATTATCTGAGGATGTTCTCTGAGGAAGAGGGTAGTAGGATAGATGATCTAGTTTCCCTAGCTGAAGTGTTAAAAACATTAAAAGGATTTAAGTGCTAAAAGAGTCCTGGGCCGGATGGCTGGGCTGTTGAGTTCTTTTTGGCATTTTTTGATATTGTGGGGTCTGAAATTTTGGAGGTTGTAGAAGAGTCAAAAAGGTTAGGGAAAGTGTCGGGAGAAATGAATGCTACCTTTATTTCTTTAATCCCAAAAAGCAACAAACCTGAATCTTTCAGAGGATTTAGGCCTATATCTTTATGCAATATGGTATACAAGATTATTTCAAAAATAATTTCTACCAGAATAAAATCATCCCTGTCCACTGGTTTATCAAAATAACAAAGTGGATTTTTAGATGGTAGACAAATAACGGATGCAATTGGAGTGGTACATGAATTATTACATAACATAAAGTTGAAGAACCAAAAAGCACTGGTTCTAAAATTAGATTTAGCCAAAGCATAAGATACTGTGGATTGGGGTTTTCTTAGACTTGTTCTACTTCATATTAGTATAATCCTCGAAGAAACTGATTGGATCATGGGATGTGTAACATCACAAAATTATGCAATAATGATTAATGTAAAACCTACATGTTTTTTTAAATCTTCAAGAGGTATAAGGCAAGGCTTCCCTTTATCTCCACTACCCTTTTTGCTTGCAATTGAAGGGCTGAGAAGAATCATACAGGAAAGGGTTTTGGATAAGAAAAATGAGGGTGTTACTGTGGCGAGATGATTTAATATTACACACCTAATGTTTGTAGATGATGTAATATTTTTGGGGATTGGAAACATGAATGTATGGAAAAAATACAAGGAGATATTGGATCTTTTTTGTAAGGCTTCAGGGATGGAATTCAACTCTCAAAAGTCTAGTTTCTTAGAAGTTGTTGGGAGGATGTAGAGATGAATGTGTTGAAGGGACTGCTTCCCTTTGATGTTAAACCTTTAGACACAGGTTTTAAGTATCTTGGGTTTTATATCAAACCAAACAGTTATACAAGAGGGAATTGATCATGGCTAGAGAAAAAATTTGAAAAGATAATATTGAGATGGAACCATAGGTGGCTTACCCTGGCAAGCTGAATGATACTTGTAAAAGAAGTACTTGAAATCATATCTGTGTATTGACTTTCACTGGAAAAAATTTCCAAGAGTGTACTATATAGTATTAGAAGGAGAATGTTCAGTTTTTTATGGTCTGGTAAAAAAGAAAAGGAAGGTATTCATCTATCAAACTGGAAAAAGATAGAAAAACCTAAAAAGGTTGTTGGATGGAGAATGAAAAATATATTTATGTTTGGTCAAGAATTGGTGGATTTTTTTTTATGTAAATGCCTCATGATGCCTGGACTTTGGCATGAGGTGATATTGAAAAAATACCTTAAAAGGAAAACTGTAGAAAAGTGGTTCAGACAGGGAAGAAGAAATTGGAATGGAACCTCAAATTTCTAGAGAGCCCTAACCTCTTTGGTAAACATAATTTCCAATTGGTTGGTTTGGAAGCCTGAGAGTGGGAGAGACATCAGAATAGGTGACGATCCTATGATAGGGTCTCACCATTTCTATAAATTATCAAAGAAACTTATATTATTGTTAAAAGAACAAGGGGTGACTTGCCTCGCTCATGTAAGTTCAAATGTACAGGAAGGTAGTATTTTAACAAATTGGAAAAATACTAAAATTTTAGGCTTGGAGGGAGTACAAGAACATGAATGGAAAAATTATACTAAAGGGTTGGTAAATCCTGGAATAAAATTAAATGATGAGAAAGACAGTTTAATTTGGTCTTGGGATACCAAACAAGGACAAGTCAATGCTAAACTAGCATATGAAGTGCAAGTGATGGAGGATATGGGGGTAGAGTTGAAATTCTTGTATTTTGAGATCTGGAAGTGGCAAATTCCATTGAAGGTAAAATTGTTTGTTTGGTTGTTGTGGGAACATAAAATTCTCACTTGGGATAATTTGATAAAAAGGGGTTTTCAGGGACCTAGTATCTATGTGCTTTGTAAGGAAAGTGAAGAGACTATGTTACATTTATTTAGGGATTGCAGTTTTATAAAAATCATCTAGAAAACCATCACTAAGGAACTAAAATTGGTCAACAATTGGCAAGGAGGTATCTTTGAAAACAGTCTCCTTAATTGGACAAAGAGGAAGGAAAACTGGAATGAAATCCCATGTCTTATTAGTTGGGAGGTTTGGTAGCACAAGAACCCGCTGATATTCGAAGGACCAAAAAAAAACATATCAGAGTATGTAATTTTATCTTATAGGAATTGGGGGAACAAAAACTTACACCTGATATTTTACAAAAAAGGATGAATAGGCCACCAACTATTGATTGGGTTGGGGCAGTTGGCTTTTTTGATGGGGTGCCACAGAAAAGAGGCTTAAATGTGGGGCTGGAGCCATTCTGAAATGCCCAATAATGGGTACCTTTAAAATAAAAATGAATTGTGGAAAAAGAACAAATTCTAAAGGGGAATTTATGGCACTTTGGTTAATTTTATATTTTTCATATCTTAAACAAGTACCAAGATTATTATTGCTTGGGGATTCTAAGGTTATTATTGATTGGTATATTAATGAAAATAATCTACAAGTGATATCTTTGCAGCCCTGGATGACAAATGTTATAGAGATGCACAAGCATTTTTAACAAATAAAAGCGCAACACATCTGTAGATATTTTAATCGGGATGATGATTGCCTATCAAAGGAACGGATTTGGATGAAGGCGGATTTTACTACGCACAAGTTTCAATTGACAACATGAAATTTTTGAAAAAATTGAGATCAACAATTAGAATACTCTTTTGCAAAAAAACTTATGTAAATTTTAGACAAAAAGAGGTTATAATTTATTATATATTTGGTTTATGGACATGTAATCTGATTTGATTACATATAAAAATTATGGATAGGAGTTAAAAACAATTTAGAATTTTGGAGCATAGTTACAGTTTTTAAATGTATAATGTATTAAAAAAAATTAAAAGAAAGAAGAAAAGGTTTTAAAAATAGTTTCAAATTTTAGATATTGTACCTCAAAGAAAAGTTAACTTTGTAAAATAAAAAAAACAGAAGAGGAAAAAAATGAAGATATTATAATGAGGTGATCAACTCTAATAATTTAAAATATCAAAAGTATTTTTTTATTTTTACTTGTGTAAAGAAGAACATCAACATTACTAAAATAAGAACAAATTGTCACCAGCTTCATAATGAAACAAGGTATTTCTAAAAAGTGTCATCTTTGTGATATTGAAGGGATTGAAAATGAAAAGCACTTTCTCTCATAATACCCTTAATAAAACCACATTAAATTTATAAATGATTTTTTTAAAGATTTTGAAGTGAATGTTAACCATTATCATAATTATCGATCATTATCTTTAGATAATAAAAATGTGAAAAATATTTTAATATATTTATAAATATAACTATT
>SNQJ01S0002314.1:0-18612 GCA_010110895.2 Picea sitchensis | reverse complement strand
ATGTGTTAATTAACCATTTGAGAAACTTAGTGAAAGAATGAGGAAAGAAGAGGAATTATGATAGCCATATACATATTTTCATATCTGAAATGAAATAATAGACAACAAACCATAACACGCAGATTCATAACGGAGTTCGACACAACTTTGCCTACGTCTCCGGGCCTTTGTCTCTGTGGGGGAGGCTTCTTTATTTCTTTTCAAAAGCTCAAAAATACATCGCTGCAATGCCAAATTTCTACAAGACTGATCTGGTCACGTTCTTCCAGATCTCTAGAGCCCTGCAAAGAAAACGACACACAAAACAAACTTCCGGAGCTCCCAGAAATGGCCCAACAACGTCTGCTCCTCAAAAGCTTCCCTGCATAAAAATGGCTTTGGCTTGGATTTTCTTTAGCATAACTCTTCTCTGACTACCCCTTGACTGTCCTCCATGGCCTCAAATAGGCCTGGTTTATATAGATCTAAAGTTGGTTGCTCATCTCCAACTTCCTCCCAAAATTTGGGCTCCAAAAATGCCCAATATCTCCCAAAAATAGAGAAAATCCACTAATATCAGGCAAATAATAACAAATGAAATCCCAAACTATACAAAAAAAACCCATTTTTGTATGAAATCGGGTGCATCCCCCTTCGCGCTAGCACCCGGTCATATCGTGGTCGGCCATGTGGCCATGCGCTCTGCTGTTCGTGTGCCCCCTGTCTATTGGCTCCCGATTCTGGGGCGTTTCCTATGGAACCATGGGCTAGTGGTTATAACAAACTCGCACCCTTTTTATGGATAGGCCCTGGTCCTGTGGGATCTGCCCAGGATCCAGGGACTTACCCTATCTGCCAAAAGTCCCTGCGCCATTGGTTTTATTGTCGTGTGGTGTGTTTGCGTTGGACCATGGGCTGGGGCTAAGCCCCGACCCTTTCTGCCTCGACCCAAGGTTCTTACCAAACATAAATAAAATTTGCACCACTTGTATAACAAGAACCACCGGTCAGGCGAGCGTTTATCCCAGCCCTGCGAGTCCGTTACCCCGAGGGGAGGTCGTGGGTTCAACTCTCGGCCAAGCCATAACTTTTACACAAAACCAAGAACCAACCACAGGGTGCCACGTAGCAGCCCATGACTGGGCCACGTGGCACCTCAACAACCAACCAAAATATGCCATGTGTCAATTTCCAATTGGTCCATGTGCCTGCCACATGTCAAATGTCGTACTGCCACATCACTGCCCTGTCATCTCTGCCATGTCAGCTGCTGACGTCATCTGTGCCACTTGTCACCCTTATAGTGGTGACACGTGTCACCCCTGGATTGGTCCAGCTGTCTGTTTGTACTGTGCTCCATCACCTGCCACATGTCGTGACCCGAGGCTGCCACGTGTCATCTCCAGAAGCTGCCATGTCAGCCTGTACGGAATGTACGAACTATACAGTCATCCTATTTTTTTACCTGTTTGGCTTTTCGGATAGAACGCAATATCTTGCTCATACGGAGCCCGTTTGACAAAGTAAATATACCACCGGAATCAGGAAGACAAGACAGACGCAATGGCATTGGTTTCGTCACATTCCGAGAACTTTCATTTTTGAGCATTTTTCAAGCCCTGTTAGGCTTCTGGATCCGATTTTGAATCACCCTTCAATGGAGGTTCCATACCCGCAGACCTCGATGGATACTAACGCCTACGTGGAACCTGCCCCATTGGATGTCGTTTTGACTGAGGAATTGACGGGTGGAAGTTTTTTCTGAACAACTCGTGGGTTTGGGGGAAACTCCTCTTGTAATAACCCAAGGAGGAGCCCCAATCGTATTATGAATTGTAAACATGTTTTCTAGGCTGGTGAGCCAAGCAATTATAATCTGGTAGGCTTATGTGTTAGTAGGCCAGAAAGCCTAGGTGTTAAAGGCCAAGAGCCTATTTTGTACATGTAAATATCCATATTATTAATATTAAAAACATCATTACGTGTAGATCGACCACGAAGAAGTAGTGATGGGGAACTAAGCTCCACTAGGCTGGGTAAGGGAGAGGGGGCTAAGAGGTTGGAAAGAGGGGCTAAGCCTAAGGGATTAAATCCAAGAGAATAATACTTTTTTATTATTATTCCAAAGATTGTTTAAAAATGATATGTTTTATCCTAAGTGTCGGGGAAAGGTGAAACAAATGCAAACTGGAGTGCATCCAGCCCGAGGAAGACATGTGTCAGCATGGGGGCATGCAATTAAAGCTAGAGGGTCATCTCGTTGGGGGGTTTCGCTTCCCATTCTTCCATCCTCCGCCTGAACTTGTTTGGCCTCCATCATCGACCTCAGCAATTTATTTTCACGCACCTTAAAACCAGTAACCCGTGGGATGATCTGTGTCTCCTATGGATCCCTCTGCCTTGGTACTTGCCTGAGCCATGTTGTGTCTTAGTGTTTGGCTGTTGTCATTTTTGGTGCCCATGCCCATTTTATATTGTTGCCATCACCCTTGTGTCAACTGAGTGTTAATGTTGTTGTGGTTTCCCTCACCTGGTTGGAACTGAGTTGAAGTGGTCGAAGAAGCAGGTTGTTAGGCATGTGAGCAGCGCTCTCTCTAGGTGAAAGAGGTAGTTGTCTATTGATGAGGCAAGTTGTCAGGCCTGTGAGAAACACTCTCCAGGTGAGAGAGTGTGTTGAGGAGGTGAGTTCTCCTGGAGGGAGTCTCGTAGTTGCTACAGAACTCTAAGAATTTCGGTCCACCCTGTTATTGAAGCCCAAGGTAAAGGAGGTGGAGCAATGGATGGACTGTGTGACAGTGAAGGTTTATACTCCTGGGGTGGGATAGGCATGTGGGGAATGAGATTCTGTGAGCAGTGGGCATAAGTGGCTCTTGGGAGAGAATCCTTCCTCTTAAACTGTGTGACTTTCATATTGGCCTTTCCTAGCCTAGGAATCCCTTACCTGGTGGAGTTTAGTCCCAACTTAGGGGTGACCTACTATTGAGAGTGATGAGAAGTGTGGTCTAAGGCTGGGAGGTTTGTGGAAGGTCTGCACGCAGTTGGTAGTTTTACTCCAGTTAAAAGATAAGTATCATTTCCATTCTTAATTATGTATGTTATGCATGTCTGTGATTATTGAGATGTTATCATGTGCTTTGTTACATGTAGGAATTACTATCAATTCCATTTGAGTCTGTATGGTAACAATAATTATGTGTTATTTGTTTTAAAATTCATTAGAAATGTATGTTATATATGTGTGTGTGTGTGTGTGTGTGTGTGTGTGTGTGTGTGTGTATGTTCTGCAGTGGCATTGCCTGGCTTGTTGGTGTTCAGGGATGCTACATATTGGTATCAGAGCTAGTTTGTGGAAGGCAAGGTGTTTGGGTAGCATTTTCTGGCAGTGGTGTTGTTGTCGGGTAACATTACAAATTGGTATCAGAGCCATGGTTTCAACACTGAAACTTTATGGGCCATGTTAATGGTATATGAAATAAAAGTTTCAGAAAAGAATTGTTGTTGAAATGGACAAAATTCAAGTTCAGATCATTCCTGCGTGCCAAGAGGTTACTTTGGTCGTGTTATGAAGCTCAGGAGGTGTAGTGGTATTATAAAACCATGACAGATGTGGTATTTGGCCGTAGAGTAATGTGGGTCATGGATTTGACGAGAAGAGATTGACCATTAGATCAAGCCAAGAGCAGAAGGTAAGATGCATGAGGAAGGGTGGATCCGAACTGTTGGATCTACGCGCAAGTGGTTGTGAGCCGTTGATCTCACAACAAATCATAACTTTAGAATTCGGGAGAAGTGAGGTGTGTTGGTGCACAAACTTCCGAAGCCCGAAGCTCCAAAGAAAAAGAGCAGATGTGGCGGGGTAGGATGATGTCACCATGGGTGACGTGGACCTTCCTAGTAATTCCATGTGCCACCACCTTAGTTGGTGACAACTGTACTATTTGGACCCGGAGGGTAAAGAAGACTGAAAATTCAGAATTCGAGAAATTGGAAGGGAACAGGTGTAGAAAATTCCGAAGTCCAAGATTTCGGAGTAATGAAGCATGATGATTTCATTAGGAATGACATGGACACATGGGATGTGTGCCACATGTTAGTGGGTTTCATACCTGCCATAGATTGAAATGTGATTTGGAACATGACACGTGTCACCTGTCTGTGTGAGCCACGTGTCCATTTCTAATGTTTTTCCACGAGGACCTCCTCTCGAGTATGGGTGGTGGTGACCTGATGGTCCCAGTGAACGTGTGGCACCAGTTATGGAGTCTGGAGACTTGACACTCCAAAAGAATGTTACATAAGGAAATGAAAGGAAGAACTTTCAAAAGTTTCGTAACGTAGAGGTGATGAGAAGCAATGATGTCACTAAAGGTGACATGGAAGTGTTCAGAGGTTAATGGTTCGAGAGAAGTGGGGTGTGTTGATGCACAATCTTCCCAAGCTCGAAGTTCCGAAGCTCCGAAGTTCTGGAGCTCAGATGCCTGAAGTTCCACTTTGGGTATCAACTATTAAATGTTGGGTAGTCGTGGATTGTTGATCCTCCCCACTCCGCGAGTTCGTCAATCCAGAACTCTGAGAGATTATTCAGATGTGCTTTGAAAACTTTTGAAGCTGAAGGCCCGAGGTCCCGAGTAAGTTCTTATCGATCTAGTGCTTCGCCACAACCCGTATTCGCATGGGTTGGGAGCCAAGAGAAAAGGGATAGTGCCCAAAGAAATGTTGTAGAACAGAGAAAAACTCAGAAAGAAAAGGTCTGCAGGGATTCTTGACTGATCGAGAATTGCAGAGAATGAAATATGAGTGTTTTCTTGAATCATAATGATTTATGGATACTGTGAAACTTTTTAAGGACTGATGCCCTAAAAAATTTTTGTTGACTGCACATTGTGTTTGTAGATTCAACGATTGTCAGAACCGAACTATATTTCAGCAGAATACCGAGAAATGGAGGAGGCACAAAATTATTCCAGTTCAGAGAATGAAGCCAGAGGAATGGATTCCCATTTGGGAGTTGAAGGATCAGACTCCAATGGGCATGGAGAAGAGCTAGATAATGAAGGAAACATGATGAAAATCATTGAAAGATTGCAGAAAGATGTCCCAACTCATCGAGCAGATAACAAAAACCTCACGAAAGCCAGGGATCAACATGTAGTATTCAACATAAAGTTTATGAAGAGCCTGGAAATGATAGAAAGGAAATTGGATAAGGAGGGTAACTCCAACAAATCAGGAAGCCACAGGTCCCCTGATGAGAAGAGGAAATCAAGGAGTATTGGTAGACACCATCATCACTCCCAAGGACACTCCAAGAGGAGGGAACACAGTAGTTCAAGCCCATCTCCTACCAGAAAGCATAGGAGATATGGAGTGGATGAACTGAAGGGGGAAATGAACAAGATTAAGCCTCCTATGTTTGATGGAGAGTAAAAGAAGGAGGAATATGCCAAGACATGGCTTCTTGGCATGAGGAAATATTTCCAAATGAAGAATTATTCCTCTCATGCAGAATGAAGAATTTCAATGTATCAACTGAAAGGAAAGGCATCCATGTTGTGGGATCAACTTGTGCAGGTGCAACACATTAAGGAGAAAAATATTACTTGGAAGGAATTCAAGAAGTATTTCGAAAATAAATACTTGACTAAGAGATACTATGAAAGAAAGATGAAAGAATTCTTTGAACTCAAGCTGGGTAGCATGACCATTGATGAATATGAATGATTTTGGAATTATTGAAGTATGTCCCTTTCATCAAAGTTGAGACTAGGGATAATTTTAATGATGGAAATTTATTTTAAAATGTAGAAATTTTGGCGAATCTTACTAATCCTTCATATGTCAACTATAAATGTTTGGCAATTTTTATGTAAAAATATTCAAATTTCTAAGTATTTTATATAGTTTTTATAAAATTTTGGCGATTTTTAAGGTAAAATAATTTTATCCTATAGAATTTGGGCGAATCATTTTTAAAATAGCGAATCTTGTTTTTTGAAAAACCATGGAAAGAATTTGGGCTAATCATTTTAAAATAGCTTAATCTTGTTTTTGAAAAACCATGGAAAATTAGAAGCCCATGAGGGAAATTTAGCCCCTAAAATCATCCCCCGGTTGAGACTATCAAAATTTAGAGGTATCCGAGTAATCAGCCTCTTCCATTGGTGACAAGATCCAAGAGGATGATCCTAAGACTATGGAAGAAACTATAAGGAGAGAAAATTTTATATGAGAAACAAAGTGAAAATCCCACTTTCTGAAAGGCTTGGAAAGACAAGAAGAAATTCAATATGACCATAGGAAGAAAGGAACTAAGACATACTCCTTTAAACAATCCTCAAGGACAAACTATATTTTAGAGAGCCCAGGAATGCTGAAGTAGGTGGGCAATTCCCAAGACAACCACCTATGGAATGTTGGGGTTGTAAAGGAACCATAGGTACAAATATTTCCCCCCATAGAAATGACAAGTGAGAGCTGTCCACAATGTTCAACAAACAAAAACAATGGAAGACATAAGTAATAGAATACCAATGTATGCATCCCTAAACAACAAGAAAGATGAGTTTCAATCACTCATTATTGAAGTTGAAGGTATGATCAATAATGCCTTTACTATTTTAATTGACTTAGGGGCTATTCATAGTTATATATATCCCAAGATGGTGGAAAGTTTGCAATTGCTAAGAAAAAGCATGGAAAATCTTGATAGTGCAGCTTTGGCTACATGAACCAAAGAAAGTTATTGAGTTATTAAGCCATGTCCAAAGTGGACATGAAAATGGACTCCAGCACAAGGGATGAATTGATATCTTACCTTTAGGTTCCTGCCATGACTGCCTAATTGGGATTGATTGGTTGGACTAGCACCATGACATCTTAGACTATCGTAACAAGGCATCTACCTTCCTAGATGAGAAGGTGTTAAGAACCAAACATCAATATAGCATATAAAAACCTCGTGAAAAGTACTCAACACCTTGAAAAAGAGACACTGTGATAATGTTTCCTTCGAGGGGCAACCCTGCTTACCCCAATTTTAAATGTCTGGCACAAGATGATTCAAACGAAATGTCTCCCTTGGTATATATGAGAGACTGAGGTATAATTACAAATAATGGCTTAAAAGTTTCCACATAATTAAAATAACATTACTAATCTAAATTACAACTAATGTTTAAAGTTTACATAAATAAATAGCATTACTAATCTAATATGCAACCGCATTAAGGTAACACAATATTAGGGCTTAACATGCCCCTCCCCTTTGAGACAAGTGTTGTCCACAATGCTTGAGTAACTCTAGATGCTTCAGAGCATGAAAGAATCATCTTCCCAAGTGGAATCTTCACCGATAGTTTCATTTTAATGAGATACTCAAATGGATCTATTCCTCACTCTGGCTAATTCCCAGTCGCTGATGGCTTCAGGCTCCGACATGATTTTTCCTTCCTCTTAAATTTTTCGCAATATAGTTTGAATTGGGATCTTCTTATAACCTCTTTAAGCATGAAACATGGAAACTGGTTGTACTCGAGAAGATGTAGGCAACTCCAATTTGTATGCTATAGTACCAATATTTTGCAAAGACCTTATAAGGGCCATAGTACTTTGGTGATAATTTATTAATATCCTTCTTGGCTTGCTTGAGGGACATCCTGCCATGGTTGTAGCCCTAAAATACCCACTCCTCTACTTCAAAACTTCTTCACTATGATGTTGATCTACTAGTTGTTTCATGCAATTCGTACATGGTCAGCTTGTCCTTTAATATTTGGAAAATTTGTTGTTGATTCTCAATGATCTTCCATTGTTTGTGTCCCTAGATTTTTCTTTTTAGAGAAGAAGTGATGGAAGGAGGTGGTATCCATAGTGCCATAAATGGTGTCACTCTTGTTGCAGCAGTGAAAGGAAGTGTTATACCACCATTCAAGTGGTAAATCCATTTGAACCATTGTGTTTTGTTTATCAGAGACAAAAAATCTAAGGTAGCCTTCCATATTTGTTCACTATCTCAGCCTATCCATTAGATTGAATATGATAGGATGAGATATGAGCCAAATTGAGTACCCAAACAAGAAAAATAATTTCGGCTCCTAAAAATGTCTAGTGAATATGGATCTCTGTCACTTACAACAATCTTTGGGCTGCCATGTAGCTTTGAACTGCCTCCATGAATGCTGTGGAAATCAGACAGCTTGAAGGATGAGAGCCAGCAAAATACTTGGTTAGTATATCAACAATCACCATGATGACACTCTTTTCCTTCGTGACTTTGTAACCCTATGATGAAATCCATGGAAACCTCCTCCTCCCAACAACACTTGGGATGGATAATGGTTGTAAAAGATCCGGGGTCTTAATTGTTTCCACCTTTATTTTGTTGGCAAACCACATTCTCTACAAACCTTTGAACATCACTTTAAGGCCATCCCAAAAAAATCCCTTTGACTCTATGGTAGGTTTTCAAAATCCCGAAAATTCCTATTGAGAGGTGCTACAACTACTAGTACCTTTGTTTGAGTTGGGAGTTCTACATAAATATAAGTGATCTTGTACAATAAAGTGAATCATTTTCCATGTAAATGTATCCGATGAACTGGAATCCCTGCTGCAACCTTTTGAATGAGAGTCCACACTTTTCATCATTTTTCCATTCATCCCTTGTTTCATTATCCAATAACTGAAGTTGGATGATCAATATAGCACAAAGAAAGGCCTCCAACATCTTCATCCTTTCTTGAGAGTGCATCCGCCACAACATTTTGGTTTCCCTTTATAGATGATTTCAAAATCATAGCCTAATATCTTGGTTACCCATTTGTTGTTCTTCTGAAGATAGTCTTTGCTCCAAGAAGTATTTAAGACTATCATGATCTGTTTTGACCTTTGAAGTGCCTACCTATTAGGTAAGGATGCCATTTTTCAATGCATGTAGTGTATTGCCATCATTTCCTTCTCTCATAAATGGGTTTTGTAAGTCATTCCCCTGAGTGGTCGACTTTCAAAAAGCCGTGGGTCTTCCTTCTTGCATTAGACAACACCAATTCCATTTCCCGAGGCATCACATCTACAATAAAGGTTTTTGTGAAGTTCGAAGTGGTCAAGACAAGAGCCGTGCACATCACCCTTTAAGTTGTTCAAAATCTTTAGTTGCCTCCGAGTCCATGAAAAAATGCATCCTTCTTAGTTAGTGTCAGTTTAAAGGTGCTTATTCTTCCATGTTTCAACAAATCCTTATGGTAGTAATCATTAATCCTAAAAATCCTTTAAGATTTTTAATGTTTTGGGGAATCGCCTAGTCCATCATGGCCTTAATCTGTTGGGGTCTACCTGACACCTTCATGATACCAATATGACCCAAATACTCTACCTCTTTTACTCCAAAGAAATATTTGGATGGTTTAGCATATGTTGTTGTCTTTAGTAGTTGTAGCACTTTGTCAACATGTTCCACATGATCCCTCCCAAGATTTTCTATAGATTAGTATATCATCAAAAATACTAACACAAATTTTCAAAGGAAGGGATTTAAAATGGAATTCATCAACCCTTGAATGTGGAAGGTGCATTTGTAAGGCCAAAAGGCATGAGAAAAATTCATAATGGCTTTCATGAGTTCGGAATGTTGTTTTGGATGTCTTCTTCCTCTACCTCGATCTGAAGGATACAATCAATGGAGATCCACTTTGTGAAATAGATTGCTCCATGTAGTTCATCTAACACCATCAATCACTTGAATGAACTTATCTTTAATAGCGACCTTGTTGAGCTTCTCTATAATTTGGACACATACGCCATGAGCTATCTTTCTTGAATACCATTACCACCGGGTGCAAAAGAGTAAGAACTTTGGCTAGGTTTCTTAATGCCACTCTCTAACATTTCTTCAACCATGCTCTACTCACCTTTCCGGGCATAAGCGTGATCTCAGATGTCTGGATGTTAGGAGGAACACTCCCTGAATTAGGTGAATTTCATGATCAAGGATTTCGAGTGGGTGGGAGACATTTGGAATATCTTCAAATACCTTTGAATGCTTATCAATGATCCTTTGAGATCTTGAGGAATAGATGTCTTATATGTTTGAACATCTAGTGAGCATACTTGTGCAATAATGCCTTGATGCCCTTTTTTCAATAAATTTTCATGCCATTAGAGCTTATCACCTTACCGGCTTCCCTGCGGATACCTCCTCAACCCAATTTCTTTTCCTTCCAATAAAAATTCATGAAAAGTTCTTGAAAATTAAAAGCCATTGTTCCTAATGATTGTAACCATTGATTCCTAGTACAACATCTCATCTACACTCCATGGGTATAAAAGTAATCATTGGACTATTCACATTACATATTCCCTCAGTAAGATTGATCTTATTTGAATTTTCTTGAGCAATTGATAGTTCCTCCATCTGCAATCATTACTTGAAACTCTAGAGTCGGATATACAAAACAATTGAGATCTTCGCTAATTTACGTTGAATGAAATTATGAGTACTCCAATCATTTAGGACTATTACATTTTTCTTTTGATGTATCCTTCAATCTTGAGGGTTTGAGGAGTGCTAATTCCAACCAATGCATTGCACAATATCATGGAGTCAACTCTTTAGGGATCTAAATTGCTTCTATGTTTTCATCTTGAGATGGTTCTTGTTCTTGTTCTTCTTCCTCTTCACAATCTATGTAGAATAATTTCTTTCCTCGCCACACTTATGTCCCTTAATCAAGTGACTTGTTTTGTCACAATTAAAGCATAAGCCTTTTTTGATTTTACTTTCCTCTCCAATTGTTGAGGTGTCAACTTTGTAGGTTGAGGTATTTTAGGAGGAGCATTGTTCTCTATAGATGTTAAGATAGGTCCTCTAGTAGCCATAGCCGCATTTTTACTTCTTCAACATTTCTTGCCACCCAAATGCATTCTCCACGATTTGGGTCTGCACATGTAACCTCATGTTGAATGTTATCCTTAAAGTTCCCTTTAAGAATACATCAATCAAGTGCTCATCCGAATATCGACACCTTTATATTCAATCTTTGAAATTCTCAATGTGCTCGGATAATCGAACCCTTTGCTTGAGATTTATCAATTGGCTAAAGAAGGTGCTGCTTTGTATCCCTCATAGTGTGATATCATTTCTTCCATAAAAATTGTCCAAGTGATTAGTGATTTACGAGAACAAAGCCAACGATACCAAACAAATTGATTAGGTTCTAAATATAAAGAAGCAATTGCATCTTTTTAGTATGTGGCACATTATGTACATAAAAGAATTTCTCCATCCAAGTTATCCATGTGATTGGGTCATTTACATAAAACTTCCTCATGTCAATGTTAGGAACGGTTGGTCTTCAAACCAAAGTTGGAGTTTCTCCATTCTTTTGATTCACCTTCCTTGTGGTCCACATCATGAATTTCATGGGATGCATTTTCACTTTCGTGTGTCTTCTATTATGAAAATTTTCAATACTTCCATGACTTCCTTTTAACCCATCTATCTTAGTGTCCATTGAATCCATCTTATATCCAACTTAGCTTCCATTGAATCCATCTAGTTTCCATTGAATCCATCTTAGCTTCCATTGAATACACATCTTATTTTGTAGTTCATTTTATGTCCCCACGAGATTTCTTCACCTTCATCAAGAGAGTCCGCAGGATTTTTTGGAGGCTTATTTGTTGTAGAATTTCCTTTTGGGTGGGTGGAATGTTGGCCAAGTATCCCTTTTAAACCCTGATTTTAAGGTGGTTCTTCTAGACACTCTTCCTGCTGTATGTCCCACCTTTGGCCCTTTCCGCATGAAACTTTCTCTTATGTATTTCTATGATATTTCTTCTCCTGCACCCACAGGTCTGATCAAAATTGATGCCAAGTGAATTTATGGTAGCTCCACAACTTGCCTATTTTGGCCTTCAGAGATTTCACTTGTATAGTGTGCCCTGCATAAAATACACAATTGATATAAAATTCTGAAACTTGTATCTAAAATACTACAGACTGTCCACAACCAATGAAACTAGTCCCATGCAATTTGGATACTCTAGAAGAAGTTAAGGATTATTTTAATGAACACCTACATGAGACTAGTCAATAGGACTAGTCAGACACCCTATCTTACATAGGGTGTATATACAACTTTAATATGACCAAGAAGATGAAATTTTAACCAAACGTACATTGATCCAATTTCCTATAAATGGCCTCCCAGATTTTAGGGTATGAACATTGCAGGCCAGCAAAATTTTGTAATGACTCATTTTAGGATGAGTTCAGAACCCTATCTTGTATGTGTCAGACTCCGAAGTATAAGGCCTCGTGAGCTGAATTTTGAACCCAACGTACCTTGATGCATCTTATAAATATCCCTCCAAGTTGTTCCTTTGAAATGTTGTAGAAAAGTTATAGCTTAAAATTCCACAGTTGTCTCGGGGATATAAATGTAAACCCCAAGACCTCGAAATTATACCATGTTAAGAACCAAACATCAATATAGCATATAGAAACCCTCGTGAAAATAATTACTCAACGCCTTTGAAAAAGAGACAATTTCAGATAATAAGCTTCCTTCGAGGGGGCAACCTACTTTTTTACCTCCAATTTAAATGTTCAAGTACAAGATGATTCAAATGAAAATGTCTCCTTTGGTATATATGAGAGACTAGGAGGTATAACTACAAATGGCTTAAAGTCGGCTATAATTAAAATAACATTACTAATCTAAATTACAACTAATGGCCCAAAGTCGGCTAATAAATAAAAGAGCATTACTAATCTAATATGCCCCAATTAAGGTAATGACCAATATTAGGGCTTAACATAAGGAAATCAGAGAACAATCCAAGTAATTCCCGTGAGAAGGTTATTAGAGAAATCTTAGCAATGTAGATGAAGAAGTGCTACATGAAAGGTCACAAATAATTTCAGTTCATATGGATAAGGTGTCGAATATTGAATACCATGTAGTATTAAAATAATTTGAGGATGTACCCAGGTACCTTAGACTACCCCTGACATGATATTGATTTCTATAAACTCGATGTCTAAGTCGCCCAAGTCTAAAATCTCCTTACGTAATGATGCAACACTGAGTATGACAACCCAATTGATAGAGAAATAGTTGGGCCAGAGTTGCTTAAGGAAATGGAAGAACAAATGTTGGAGATTAAGAAGAATTTAAAGGCTGCCTAAAGGAACGCTATGTAGATAAGAAACATAACCCGTGAGAGATTTTAAAGAGGGTGATCATGTTTTATTGAAAGTGAAAGACAACAAAAGTTCCCGGTCGGGAAACTGCTCCAAGTTGGAAGCCGACTTGTGGGCCATTTGAAATCATAGAAAGTATTGACCAATTGCATATATATGCTTCAGATTGTCTTCATTCATGACTATAGATAATGTGTTTCATATTTTCATTTCTTAAGAAATATATAATTGATGATAATCATGTTATTGATTGAATGTGATTCGTGAGCAAGAAGGCCTTTGCAAGTGCATCCGTGCACATATTGACCTGAAGAGAAAATAGTTCAAACCCATCCATAGGGATTGTATGGGTCTAGTGGACTGCACGGCCCTTAAGGACGACATGGCGGTGATGAAGATGCTACGTGCTTAATAATCAAGATCTTTTGAATATTTGAAAATATTGTTGATTTTGTGTAAAACGTTACACTTAGGACAATGCAAAAATAAGGGAGGGGATTACTACCCCAAGGACGATCCCTAATCATGTTATGAATTGTAAAAATGTTTTGTATGTTGGTGAGCCAAGCAATTATAGGTTGGTAGGATTATGTGTTAGTAGTATCGAAACTTGTAAGCAAAGGTGAGGAGCCTGCTTTGTACATGTAAATATTCATATTATTAATATTAAAAACATCATTACGTGCAGTAGACCTAGGGAATTCATGAAGAAGGAGTGATGGGAGACTAAGCTCCACCAGGTCGGGTAAGGGAGAGGGTGTTGAGAGGTTGGAAAGAGGGGCTGCTTCCAAGGGCTTAATCTCCAAGCAGTATCAATAATTTATTATTATTATTCCAAAGGTTGTTTAAAAAGGATATGCTTTATCCTAAGTTCGGGAATGGTGAAACAAATGAAAACTATAGTGCATGAAGCTCTAGGAAGATAGGTGTTGACTTGGGGTACATGCGCTAACATGGAGGGTCATCTCATTGGGGGGTTCTTTCTTCCCATTCTCCCATCCTTTCTTTGAACTTGTTTACCTCCATCATCGACCTCAAATAATTATTTTCACGCGAACCAAAACCAAAGAACTCGTGGACTGATTTGTGTCTTCTGTGAAACCCGACGCCTTGGTAATCTTCTGAGCCATGATGTGTCTTAGCATTTTATTTTTGTTTTTTTCTATGCCCATACAATTTTTTTTTTTTTCTTTTTTCACCCTTATGTCAACTGAGTTTTGATGTTGGTGTGTTTTCCCTCACCCGGCTGGAACTGAGTTGAAAGTGGTCAAGAAGCAGGTTGTCAGGCTTGCGAGAAACACTCTCTAGGTGAGAGAGGTAGTTGTGAATTTATGAGGGAGGTTTTCAGGCCTATGAACAAATCTCCCAGGTGAGAGAATTTTCTAGAAAGTGAGTTCTCTTGAGGTGAGTCCCATAGCTACTAAGCAAAACCTAAGAACTTTGGTCCGCCTGCTGTCGAAGCCCAAGGTAAGGGAGGTGAGCAGCTGAAGGACTGTCCAGGTGACAGTTGGAAGGTGTATACCATGGGTGGGACATGCATGTGGGAAATGAGATTCCATGAGTAGTGGACGAAGTGGCTCTTTGGAGAGAATCATTCCTCTTAAATTGTGTGACTTTCCTATTGGCCTTTCCTATCCTAGTAACCCCACCGGGTGGAGTTTAGTCCCAACTTGGGGGTGACATACTACTAAGAGTGATGAGAAATGTGGTCTAAGGCCGTGATTCTGTGGGAATGTCCTAATAATGCATTTGGTGGTTTTTCTCCAGTTAAAAGAGAAGTATCATTTCCATGCTTAATTATGTATGTTATGCATGTCCTGATTCTGAGATGTTATCATGTATTCGTTGCATGTAGGAATTACTATCAATTCCATTTGATTCTGTGTGGTCAGAATTTAAGGCTATTTGTTTTAAAATTCATTGGAAATATATTATATATATATATATATATATATATATATATATATATATATATATATATATATATGTATGTATGTATGCATGTATGTATGTATGTATGTATGTTCCACAATGGTGTTGCCTGACCTGTTGGTGGTCGGGGATGCTACATATTGGTATCAGAGCTAGTCTGTGGAAGAAAAGGTGTTTGGGTAGATTTTCTTAGCAGTGGTGTTGTTTCCAGGGAATGTTACACCTCTTCTACCTCAACATCCTCCAACGATCGAGCCAAGGATTTCTCTCCAGAATCCTCTGCTCGATAATGTCCTTTTTGGAGACTTCTTTGAACCCTGGATAATTGGTCTATGCAACCCTGCAGGATGCTCTTTACCCTCTCTCAGTCCACAATAGGCCTTGTATTTGGAATGGTTTAATCGAGATGAAGGAGGTATTTTAATATCCTTGCCCTCTTCTCCTCTTGCAGGTCTTAGCTTCCCAGGTGTTTATAGAGGGTTTTCGGGTCTTCCAGATGTTTTTATAGAACAAGGCTCAAAAGGATATCCCTTTTTTCCTAATGACAAGGGTTTTATCTCGACTTTGTTAGAGGATAAGGAACATAGAGGTTGTTACTGGTCTTCTCCTGGTCTTTTCTTTCTAAGGAACGCTCTCAGGAGACTCCACCTTCTATTTTCTTCAGCAATAGTTCAGACCATGATGGCTCTCGAGAAAAGGTAGGAGAAGGGCCTATGTCAAAAAGGAAAAGCCTAAAAACAAAAGGGAAGATTGGAAACATAGCCCTCGGTGAAGAAGTATAAAATAGCTAGGTAATCCACATGGCAAGACAAATGCTAGTAGGTCGAGCCAATGGAAAAACCTTTTCAATCAAAACTTTCATTGATTGGATGGATAATGTATGGAAGGAACATCTAGGTTATATCCTAGAGATTTTTTAGATGAACAGGAATTGGTATGATTTCACCTTCCAAAATTCTTAGCAATCCAAGTGGGTTCTAGGAAAACCATGGATCATAAACAAATCCCCCCTTCTTCTCAAACCCTGTAGTCCACTTTTTGATGCAAGTAAAGAATGATTGGATAAAATTCTGGTTTTTCTAAGACTCCCTATGCTCCCCTTTCATCTCTGGACCTTCGAGCACTTCAAATCAATCGAAAACTACATAGGCGACTTCCTAGATGTCGGTAGGACCTAAGAAGAAACAAAACAAAGTAAGGTGGCAAGAATTTTGGTCAATTTAAACATCAGGGAAAGTCTTTGTGAAGAGGTTGATATTAGTTGGGGAAGCTACACCTATAATCAGAGACTGGATTATGAAAAATATCCCTTTTAGGTGCAGGAGATGCCACCAATATGGACATCTTATCAAGAATTGTAGGCTACCAGTTAGAACCAGAGGAGCAGTTTACAACTTGGGTAAAGAGTGACTTCAAAAATTAACTCCTGTTGTGCCCACAAGCAATGGTCTTCAATCTCAGAAGGAACAAGGATTCCAAACTGACACTTTTCTAGAGGCTCCGATACTAGAATTCCACGATTACTGCTCATGAATTGCTTCTAATTCAGGACTAGAATCTTAGAGCCCTCCCAAGACTGGATCGGGATTGACATCTCTGGCGTCCTCAGGTACTTCCTCAAACTATGCGCCCCTCATTATTGTTTTAATAAATAATTTAACTTTAAATGGAAATGAGTGGTTGAGGAATCTTCCTTTCCCACCTCTCCCTACTCACTCCCCCTTTCTCCTCCCCCCTCTCATTCCTCCCCTACTCACCTTATGATCTTTGTCCCCTCTGGAATCTTCTACACCCACCCCTTCAAAAAAATTGCATTCCAACTTTGTAGAAGAGGAATCCTCTTATTCCACCTCATCCACCCCTACACAGTGATATTTATTAAGGTCAGTGAGTAAAGGAACTTTGGGGGCTTTAGCCATGGATTAGTCAAACATGGAAAAAATCGAGCGGGGGAGAAAATCATATTTTTCAAAGGCACAAAAGAAAGCCAAGAGTGACATCCTGGTTGGGAAAAAACTCTCTATTGAAAAGGCACTTAGATAAAGGCAAGCCCTAGGAAAGGGACCATGATTAAATGTTTCTCTTTTAACTATAGAGGATTGGTTGGCCCCCTCAAAAGACCAACCCTAAATAGGGTGATCGACTCAGAACACCTTGATATACTTCTCCTACAAGAAACGATGGGGGAAGGAGAAGAAGTAAAATCCAGACTACTTTCCTTACTCATAGGATGGAGATTATAAACTTTGGGTTCAAATTGAATATCTGGAGGACGAGCTATTGGGTGGAATAACTGATCTATAAAATTCATCAATTCTTGGAGATTTGAATCAAGAATTGATATTATAGTCCTCTCGTAAGAAATGGAATATCCTCTTAACATTTTCAATATCTACGACCCCTGTCAAAACAGAGGCCCATACTGGGACAAGATCTTCTCAAAATACTTCATGAAATATCAACAAGTTATACTTGGAGGTGACTTAAAATTTTCCCTGGGTTTTTCTGAAGTTTGGGGAACACACACGAGGGTAGATCCATTGACTAGTTTTTTCACTCAAAAGATGGTTGAGTGCAACTTATTGGACATTGAGCCTGTTATCACATAAGGTTTTCAAGGGCCATAAGTGTGTGTCGACAATACCTGAGTATATCCTTTCCCTATCTCTCTCTCTCCCTTTCGCAGGCCATGTCTTTAAGTTTCCCTTCAGCTGGAAAAGTCATTTTGTTTTCCCCTTTTGTTTAAGTGATCTGTTTTTGTTAAGAAACAAATATCAATATAGCATAGAAAAACCTTAGAATAAGTACTCAACTCCTTGAAAAAGAGATAAATTCAGATAATAAGCCTCTTCGAGGGGGTAACCTCCTTATGCCCACATAAATGTATAATTCCAAGATGATTCCAAACGAAAATGTCTCCTTGGTATAAATAGGAGACTAGGAGGCATAATTACAACTAATGGAATAAAGCCGACATAAATAAAATAACATTACTAGTGTAATATGCCCCAATTAAGGGGTAGTGAGCCAATATTAGGGCTTAACATGCCCCTCCCCTTGAGTCAAGTGTTGTCCGTAACGCTTGAGTAACTCTGGATGCTTCTGTATAAAAGACTCATTTTCCCAAGTGGAATCTTCAGCCGGTAGTTTTCTCCATTTAATGAGATACTCTAAAATGGATCTATTGCTCAGCTGGCGAAATCTTGTGTCAGTGATGGCTTCAGGATCCAATATGGTTTTTCCTTCCTCGTCAAGTTCTGGAAATATAGTTTGAACTGGGATCTTGTTGCCTATAACCTTCTTTAAGCATGAAACATGGAAAACTGGGTATACTCGTGAAAATGCAAGCAACTGCAATTTGTATGCCATAGTACCAATCTTTTGCAACACCTTATAAGGGCCATAGTACTTTGGTGATAATTTATTATCCTTTTTGGCATGCTTGAGGGACATCTGTTTGTATGGTTGTAGTCTTAAAAACACCCAATCCCCTACTTCAA
>SNQJ01S0002313.1:429747-441092 GCA_010110895.2 Picea sitchensis | reverse complement strand
GAAATTTCCATAAATAAGGTTGGCCCAAAAGAACATCATAGACTACGAGAGGGGAAACATCACACAATACCTCATCTTTGAAGGTCTTGATGTCGTATGATAGTCAACATTGTTGGCTGACGCAAAGATCTCTTCCTTGATGGAGCCATCCAATGGTGTAGGGTTGTGGGTGCGGTGTTGTTGGTAGGGTCAGTCTCTTGATGAACTCTACTGAGATGAGGTTCTTCTGGCTACCGCTATCCATGATGAAGTGAAATGGGGTTCCTTTTTCCCACATCTGTGAATGAAAGAGGCATTCGCCTTCTTCTGGCTCGTCTGGTTCACCAGGCTAGAGCTTGGTGGTAGCAGTGGTGGCACTGGGCTCCACATTAATGATCATTCTTCCCCTTTCTGGTGTTGGCTCAGAGTTTGAATCCACATCTGATTCATAGGATTTCACTTTGGACACCAGGACTTGTTTTATGGATAGTGATCAGTGTTATGCCAATGGCTCTTATGGAAGTTTCACCACTTCCCTATATTTTTCTTTGTCTTTCCGACGTCCTTATTTTCTTGTGGTTTGGAATGGTTGTCTTGATACTGTCCGTATTTTCTCTGTCCTTTTTTTGTGTGTTGTGGTTGCCCTTTCCTCGATGTTTTTGTGAGGGGTTCCCAGGCCCAAATTTCTGCGTCTTTTGCTTGAGCTTCTGCTCAATTTTTACGGCATATCAGTAGGCCACACGCAAGGATGAGATGTCAAAAAATTACATTTCAGTCTGGATGTATCTATGCAGATCATCATAGTACTTGAGCACTAGATTTCACTCTGAATCTTTGATACCCATCTTGGTGTGCAAGGTATGAAATATATTTGTGAAATCTGGCACTACTTAGTCTCTTTCTTGTCGCAGTGTGGTCCATTTGGTATACAAGTCATCATAACTTTTGATAGGGTAGTATTATTCCTTAATAGCATCCCTAAAGGATTCCTAGGTGGCCATGACTGTAAATAATGATGGTTCCTCTATTTCCTTTTTCTCACAGAAAGTTTCCCACCAATCTTTGACATGGGGAACGACTTTGAGGATCACAAAAGTAATCTTTTCTCTATTCGAAAAGTTATGGACAGAAAAAGACCCTTCTAGTAGATTCAACCACTTGTCTACATCATTTGTGTCTATATGACCTTCAAATATAGGAATATCTAATTTTATTTGTACCTTGAAGGGGGTGGTACCTCCGCTCGAAGAAGATGCGTCACCTGTTAGTAGTTGTCGAAGGATTTGCGTGAAACTATCTGTCATCTCGGTCCTTTGTTGTGTGAGTGATTCCTCAATAAATAGTTTGAAAGGATATCATGTCCCATCATATTTCCTTTCTCCTACCATTAGAGGTCACTTGGGCGTGTGAGATATTTTTTCCTCAAGAGAAACAAGCTCGAGACCCAACTATTTGTACTCCGACCTTGTTGGGGACCTGCATAAGACGACAAGGAGCAGACCGCTCTGATACCACTGACCCAAATTTTATGAGTAGAACAAAATGAATACATATTATTAATAGGTGCTTAACACAAAATAACAGAGATACAGTAAAACTGGTTTTCTATTAAATAAGGAAATAAGTTGAAACTGTAAAATGCAGTGGAAACAGGCTTGTTGGAATGGTGGCGGCTTATCTCTGAGAAAAGATGTGACGATTGTGCTCACTCACAATAATATGATTACAAAGAGGCTCTAAAGGCATTTTTATAATAAACAATAATGCGAAAAACCTAACCCTAGGATATGAAGCGCCAAAAGTCATTTGGGCCCCGTCTGGGTAAGTTAGTACATCAACTTCCCAGGGTTGTAACTTTTGCATGCAATCTCTGTTTTAGGCATATGATATCTCGTTGGAAAGGTATCATCGAGGAGATTAATTTTGGGGGATGATTCATGCCTTTTTCTATAAATGAGAATCTCGATCCTGAAAAACCTTCATTTAGTCTCTCAAAATGGCCCTGGAAGTTATGTTCTGCTAAAAATAGTAAATTGCCAAAATTGTCAGAAAATTGTTTTGAGCCAATTGAAAAATGTGGTTGGCCACCGATATCCACCTGGATCATGTTGAGAGAACATAAGTTGTATGCCAATTTGAGTAAGTGTTCTTCTTATCAAAGGAAGATCCATTACTTGGGACACATTATTTCAGAGCAGGGCATAGCAGTAGATCCAGAGAAGATAAAAACCTTTAGAGAATGGCCAACACCCAGAAATGTGTAAGAATTCAGATATTTTATGGGATTAGATGTATACTATACAAGGTTCATAGTATGTTTCTCTAATATTTCTCATCCCATCACTTATTTGCAAAATAAGGGAACTAAATTTGAATGGACCCTCAAATGTGAAAATAATTTTAATCTATTGAAGGAATTACTTACTAGTGTGCCTGTGTTAATGATTGTTGACCCAAATGAAATTTGTGTGGTATGTAAAGATGATTGTAAGGAAGGAATTGGGGGATTCCTCATGCAAAATGGACATGTCATTGGATACGAGTCTAGAAATATTAAGGAACCTGAGAGGAACTATGCCACGCATGACTTGGAACTTACTGCCATTGTTCACGCCTTAAGGATGTGGAGGCATTATCTCACAGGGAAGATATTTGAATTAAGAACATACCACTTTGGCCTGAAGTATATTTTTGAACAACAAACCTTGAATTCCAGACAAAGAATATGGATGGAAATTTTAAGTGAATATGTCTTCGATATCAAGCATATCAAAGGAAAGGAGAATAAATTTGTCAATCCACTTAGTAGAAGAGTGCATCTCATGCATGTTAATGTTGTTAGTATGCATTAGTCAGACTTGAAGAGAAGAATTTTAGATATTCTTGTTACAGATCAACATTACCTACAGGTAAAAGAAAACTTACAGCAAGGAGATGTACAACAAAAGATAAAGGAGTATGAGATAAAGGAAGATGGATTACTCATGCATAAAAATAGAATCTATGTTCCTTGTTCCAGAGAACTGAGGAATGTGGTACTAAAGGAAATGCATGTTGTTTCGTATGGTGGACATCTCGGTTAATAGAAAACAATCACAACATTAAGAAGCTAGTTCTTTTGGCCATGAATGAAGAAGGATGTTGTTGATTACATCACTCGATGTATGGAATCTCAGAAGGTAAAGTTTGAGCACAAGAACCCAACAGGTTTGCTGCAGCCATTTCCAATTCCAAAGAATAAATGGGAAGTGATCACCACGGATTTCATCATAGGATTACCCAGAACGAATAAGCAACATGATTCCATCATGGTGGTAGTTGAAAAATTAACGAAGGCTACTCATTTTGTGCTTGTGAAGAAAATGTATACAACGACTAACATTGCATAAATATTCATGAAGGAAATTGCTAGGTTGCATGGGATACCTAGGACAATTGTCTCGAATAGAGATACAAATTTTACCTCCAGTTTATGGATGAGATTGTTTAAAGGATTTGGCACAAATCTAAACTTTATCACATCATATCATCCCCAAAGAGATGAGAAAACAGAAACAATCAATCAAATAATTGAAGACGTGCTGAGAATGTATGTGATGGATAAGCCATCTAAGTCGGAAGATTACTTATCCTTGGTTGAGTTTGCATAAAACAATGGGTATCAATATTCATTGAGAATGAGCCCATTTGAAGCCTTGTATGGTAGGAAATGCAATACTCTAGTGAGTTGGGACAACCCAACAGATAGAGTGGTACTTGGGTCAGAGTTGCCCAAGGACATGGAAGACCAGGTGGTCAAGATTAAGAAGAATTTAAAGGTAGCTTAGGATAGATAGAAATTTTATGGAGACAGGAACATGACAGCTACAAAATTTAAAATAGGGGAGCATGTACTTTTGAAAGTGAATCCCAATAAAATATCTTTGAAATTGGGTTATTGTATAAAGCTGGCAGCCAGATTCTGTGGTCCATTTGAAATATTGGACAAAATAGGGCCAGTTGCATCCATGCTTGCATTGCCTGCTTCCATGAATTTGCATAATGTATTTCATCTATCTTTAATAAAGAAATATGTGCATGATCCTAACCATGTTATTGATTGGCATATGATGTAGGTAGAGACAGAGGGAGACTTTCAGGTTCAGCCAGTGCAAGTATTGGACAAAAAGGTCAAAATGCTTCAGAATCAAATTATAGAGCTTGTAAAATTTCAGTGGACCTGCTATGGTCCTAAAGATGCTACTTGGGAGCATGAAGATGTCATGCGGGCATAGTAACCACAACTTTTTGAATAAATTTGAGATGTTGATCTCTGTTTTGTAGATGCACTTAGGACAGTGCCAAAATAAGGGGGAGGGGATGTAACACCCCATGTTTTGAACCCACATTTTAAAATAATGTATTGTTACAATGATGAGAGGTCAGAGTACCCAAAAAATTATTGAAAGGTCAGTGTGCCCAAGAAATGTAATTTTTTGATCATTATTAGTAATAATGACATCGTTGGCTACTAGACGAACAAGGACTAGAGTTATAGGGGGATATGATTCCACAAGAGAGAGGTCTTCAGAGGCTAAATGTGTATTCCTATTCTAATTACCCTTTTGTCTAAGGTAGGGGATCGATTACAAGATCTTCTTAGGGAAATCCATGAGGTTCTTGATTCCCCCACATGAAGTTACTTAAACCCGCCTCTGGTCTGATGGGGGGGTTCGATTGATGGCTTGTCCATTGATTTCCTATACCGTCACTCATTTTTTTCCCTCAGGCACTCCCATGCACCCCCTGACTCCTCCATTGATCCATCCTCATCCGCTTCTTGGCTCAGGAAGGGAAACTAAGCTGCTAAAGAATTAGCCATGGGATAGTTGGTTGTCGTGGTCACTGGTGTGATATAGCCATCACCTAGGGATTGCATGTCTGAAATGCATGGGCATGTACCCTTCATTTCTCACAACTGTGAGTCCTGAGAGTTCAAACATTGATATTATGGACTAGCTATGCTCAAGGCCATAGCAGGAAGGAGAAGGACTGCATAAGGGACTGCATGGCATAGAAGGGTGAAAGTTCATTCTCTCGGGTGGCACAAGCTTGGTAGAAGAGAGCTGGGTACTTGGATTGTTGTGGGTGCTATGAAACCTATGAAAACTTGAGATCTGACTAGTTTGGGAACCCAAGTACACTCTGGAACCATCCTTGTGGATTCATAGCCCTAGATTGGGGGTGACACTACTATTGAGACTTGGAGAAATGGTGTCTATAGTTGGGTGGAACATCCTTAGTCTATATCCATTTGGTGTCACCTTTTTTATAAAGATAAGTTCTCTCTGTTGCGATATTATTTTCTGTGTATGAATGTATTTCTATGCATATTTAATTATCATTTAATTGAATCTTAGATTATGCATGCTTGCTGCATATTGTTGTGCATGTTGTTAATTCTCTTATTTTATGCATCCTTAAATTCAAAAGAAGGTATCCACAAGAGAAAGAAGTCCAAGGGAGGGCTTGAAGGTAGCATACTCATCCTATGGATGGCTAGGTATGTTACATGCCCCTTTTTCAAAATAAAAAAATTCTCAAAAGCCTTATACAACTTGCCAAATTTAAGTATGGGAGGGTTGTCATGGTGACTTATTGGGTAGATCATTCCCAAGTCAAGGAATTTTTCCCAAGAGGGCACTCTCTAAGTCATGCAAATAATATGAGGTGGATGGGCGTGTGACTTTTGAGCATGGTTTTTCTTGAAATATAAGGGCTCACATTGTCTCATTTATGGGCTCCTTTGTAGATGGTGTTCTTTCTCTTGAGTTACCAACTATTTAGGTGTTATTATTCTCAAAACCATTTTTATCCATCTTTTGTGCCCTTGATTTCATTTATTTGTAATTTTCTAGTCCCCTTCATAAGGTTTTCAAGATTTGGCATTTGAAATTTGGGACTAGGGTGGGCATTGAGTAAGTAGAGCTCAAGTTGGACACGATTTTGATGGTCCTTATTTGTTGTGTTCACTTTCTTTTTATCATTAGTTTCTTATTCTTTTATAGTAGTTCCAATCTACCTCCTAGCCATTATCCTCTCTTCCCATGAAATAAGGTACAATCCCTTCTTGGGCCAATAAGTAAGAAAACTTAGAATACGAGGAACAAAAAGGATAAGAAACATGGAAAGTGGAAAGTATGTATGGGATGGTACACTGACTCTTGAAGGAGACCCCCTAGTAGGAATTGTATCCTTGAGGGTGACCCACTTTCTAGGAAAACATGTCAACCATCAAGGTGAAATGAGGCAACATGCATAATTTCCAAGCGAACGTTTTCAAAATCAATATAGGAACCTTCACAACATGTTTAAATGATTCATTCGTTAGAATGAGACTTACCACAACATCAGACTTGTTACCTCATGAAGCATGATCACTTGTCCTATGTGAGCCAAGTTGGTGTGGTGAATTCTTTTTCCATTGATCAAATGGTGATCTGTGGTAATATAGGGGCCTCTTCTTTCTCATTCGCCTGTAAATACTCCATGTTTGCAACTTGAGGGAATTAAGACATCATCTCCTCACTTATCCCTAGCATGGGGGGATAACATCTGACTCCTACTTGGGGACATGTTCTTGTAGTAGAGTGCATGAAAACCTTAACATATCCTGGTAAGACCTGGGCCTACACACAATGAAATAAAAAAATCATGGGATATCGAGGGTGGCATACTCACCCTTTTTTCATATGATCAAAATTTCAAAATTCCAACTAACTTGTAGAAAATATTTTTTTTCATTTTTTCAAAAAATTGTAAACTAACGTGTAATATGATTAAAGAAAATAACCATAACAAGTATGGAATAATGCAAGTAGAGAAAAATGAAAAATGAGATAGTAGATGCAAATATAAGTGAATACAACTAAACTACCATGATCAAGCAAATGGAAATTTAAGGGAAAGCAAGTGACCTACCTACTTATCTGGGGCCCATGGCCCATGGCCCATGGAGGCTAATTCCTAAGGCTATCAAGTGAAATCATGCAACCAACACAACTGGTGACTCATTATCTCATCAAGGTATCTCCCCCTATGATTAATCATGGAATGCAACAAAGATAATTTAAGCACATAATAATCATGAGCATAAATGAGCATGTAATGAATCATAAGTAACAACTCACAGAGATGGGTGGGAGGGAGGAAATCATGCTAGAAAGAATGGCCACAATATCAATTGATCCATCTCTTAATAGGACTACCACATATAGATATGGGTTGGTATTTATCCTGACTCTGAAAAACACTGCTTGTTGAGGACTGAGAGGAGATGAGAAATCAGAATAAAACAACATGGCTTTCCCAAGAAGAATACAAAAGTTAAGGGACAAACTCATGTCCAGATAAAGAAATCCTTCTGCTACTGAAAAAATGTTACCTTTTTATCTGCATATCCTTGTAAAAATCCCCAGGATGAAACCACTGTTGCTCGAAAGTGTGAGTCTCTTATTGCTCTAGGTTCGCCACAAGTTTGTATCCATATCAATTTGAGCACGAAGTTGATTGGATCAAATCTGAATCCCCAAAAGGACATGCATCAAAACTCCCAAGGGATGAATGGAATTCATCTTGAGTATATTGTGACAGGTCATCCTCAAACAAATGAAATAAATCCATGACCATATAATCATAGGGGTTCTAAGAAACTAAATCATATCCATATGAATACCAGTTCTATAAATATGAAAAATCAAATCCTTTTGTGCGAGATATACCGTCAATGTCATAAATGGGATCTCTATAGAAAATTAAGCAACCCACATCTCATCTACATCTCCAAACCTATATGAAATCATCAATGTGTTGATCAACCATGTCAAAGAGCTCCTCCAAGAAATAATATGCATCATTTGGACTAATGAATTCTTCATCTTTATGTGTAGGAGGATAACAGGGATAAGCAACTTCATTTTCACCAAGCAAGAGAATGGACACCAATGTCTCATCATGTTTCACTTCATCAAAATTCTTCTTTTTCATCATGGCATCTTTATTCATGGACATACCCCTCCAACACCTCTTCATCATAAGGGGATGAATCCTCAACGCAGAGTGATTCATTTGACTATTCCTGAAAGAACCAAAAAGGCAACTCTTTTTCATATCATCATTGTGGGCTTGCTCTTTGGCAAGTGATATCTTGTCAAGATCCTTCACTTGCTTGGATTTTTCCTCCTCTTCCTAGACATGTTTTTCAACTTCTTCTTTTGCCAAATATTCTTTGACGATGTTGTTGCATTTTTCTTCCAGGGAAGCCTCATAATCATCAATATTTTCAAAGATACATAAAAGTCCCTCTCTTGCAAAGTTGTCAAATTTTCATGATAAGTATCTTCAAATCTATGAAATCATGGACCACAATCCTTAAAAAATTATTCAACAATTTTTTTGAGAGAAGTGATACTCTTTGTCTACAAGAGTCTCTTATCCATCCCTTCTATTTTATTCCCAATGAGTGTAAAAATTATACCACCAAAAGGCCTTTGTGTCTTCTTTCGAGTATGGATGTATATCTCACAACTGGTAGGACATGTGAGACAACACAAGAACGATCATCATTTAACTTTGAGATATTTTTGGGATATTATGGGGGGCACATGTTAGGGAATATTGGAACATCTTTGAGATTGACGGAAAGATACATTTCATGCCATACCCAAAAAACCATCCTTTATTATGTGTAAATAAACTGAACCAAAAATGGATTCTTCATAACTTATTGCATATGAGCTCAAGCCTCATCGAAAATGGAGAGGGTATCTTCCCTCAATGGAGTCACCAGATAAACTATTATGATGTTCATCAAAGTTGAAAAGAGATCTTTTCTGAAATGGAGTCACCATGCAAGATAAGGGAAATACTTTGGAAATAACTTTCCAAAGTGTCATTAGGGCTTGAAAGAGGATTCAAAATACTTCCCATCAATGAAGCCAAAAACTTATCAAACTGATTTTATCTTGGGAAAATCCCAAGAAAAACCACAAAGATGGGACAACTAGTGTAGTACCTACCCACTGTCACCTTAGATAGACACTCCCCTTGCTTTAGTGATGATGAAATCACTACAAGGGGAAAACCCTGGTGACCCTAGGTGGATTGAGATAGAAAGTAAGATGATGATGAATGATCACCCATATAGGTTAAGTTTGTATATGAATAAAGGATTAAAGGTGAGTCTCGTGAGAGGATAAAATGGTTTCTAAGTGTTAGATACCTACAAAATAATATTAGCCATGTGTGGAACAAGACAAAATATTATAAACAAAGCCTTTAATCATGGGGAATCGAGAAAGAATCCTTAATGTCTAAAATTTCAACAGTATAGAAATGTATAGATCATCAATAAATGATGTTAGTAGCTGCAAATTTAACCATCCAAAATCCGATACACAATATTAGAAATAAAGCTAACAATGACTAGTCAAACTTCCAATGATTAAAAAAATAATTTGGTGGTGATTAGGGGGATGTTATGTGATGTTATCAATAAGTCTTTATAACAAAATAATGGTTATGACATACAATTTCTACAGAACCAACTTTTAGCCACCAAAATAATCAAACAAGCCACCCAAAAGATAGCCAATAACAAGTAGTTTAATGATGGGAACTTGCAAGTGAAGTTTAATGGTAGAATAGTGAGAAATGTATGAGATCTATATGATTTTGTTGCAGCCCTATTGGTTTTAGCATAAATTTGTAACAAAAATAATAATTACTTGGCCAATCAAGATGCCCCTATTTCACAATAAAGCCTACAACATGTAGAAATAGATCCAACTTGAACAATTGCAATATCTCATAAATTCATGTATACCGATGCATGAATATACAATCTCCAATGCAACTAGAATAGTTCCTTATCAATAAGCTTAATGGATTCTCTTTTGTAAGCACTAGGGTTTGTTACTTATCTAGGGGTGTAATACCTTTTACTCCATAAAGCAAACAAAACCTAGCAAGGTAAATCTACAAGGTTGTAAGACCTTTTACTCCTTGTAGCAACCTTTTCAAGATAGTTTATTCAATGAAAATAATGATAGATCTTGGTGGAGAGTGTATTCCTTTATACTCCTCCAATATTTTAACTAGATTAACCTTACAACCAACAAGAAACAACACAATAGCATAAATTTCTTACCTAGTTCAAGATATAGCAAGACAAACCCTTCTTTACCAAGAATATTCCACCACAGTAAAAAAGAGACAAGAAACAAGATATAGTGCCTAGCTTCTTCCTCCAATAGACAAGTAGTAACATCCACAAAGCATAAAAAAAGAGATAGTGTTCTTTTCCCAAGTAGGGTGGAAATTTCAACCAAGGGTAATGTAATTCTCAAGTGAGAGTTGTATCCAAATTAAATGAAAGTGACCTCTATTTATACAAGATCACTAAGAACTAATTTGTCCACTTTTCCAAAAGTCAACATCAAATTAGAGAGGCTGACCCTCCATATTTTTCCTTTACAACTTAAAAAAACAAATACATAAAGTAATTTCCCCTTTTAGGGGTGATGTCATGCCTTAAAGAGTGATTTTAGGCCTCTTAGAGAGATGTTGAGCTCTTTGGCGAAGATTGTTGGGCCTCCAAAGGCCATAAGACCTGACACCAAGTGCTCTAGTGCATTCCAAGTGTCTCTCTCTATCAAACCATGCCACATCACCATCAACCATGAGAATCCCATCAAAACCCTATCCCTCATGTGTTGTCTAGGGAATATAGTGGGTGGAATCACGAAGGTGGGTTACACTTTCGTGACAATCTTCTCTCCAAAATTTCGAAAAACATTTTTTCGGCCGAACTAAAAATATTTTTCGGCCGAACTATTTTTCGGCCGAAAAAATAAACGTCAAATCGAACGGAGCAATAACCGTGCCCTCGATTTGCGTGTAGAAATTTGGTCGGCCGGATATTTTATTTCTGGCACTATTTTTTTGGCCGAAAGATAGTTCGGCCGAAAGACAATTCGGCCGAACTATATTTCGGCCGAACTATCTTTCGGCTGAAAGAGTTTTTATATATTAGCCACACATCGACTTTGTAACATTTGGAAAATTGTTTTGGTGCATACGCTCTGTATCGTGGTCGCAGTTCGTAGTTCGTAGGTCGCCGAGGTCGAGGTCGAGGTTGCAGGTCGCCGAGGTAGAAGAGGTTGCAGGTCATAGTTCGCGGAGGTTGCCGAGGTCGCAGGTCGCCGAGAAATCATGAGTGAAGGGGTATGTTTTCGTTTGACTGCCCACTAAATTTCACCGTAACAAATGAAATATCATATTATAGTTTAATATTCATGTTTTTTCCTAATCCTGGCTTCGGTGAAGCA
>SNQJ01S0002313.1:363749-421477 GCA_010110895.2 Picea sitchensis | reverse complement strand
CCCTTCTAGACCCAATAGGGTATGCAAGCGCTCTCTATTTTCTCACATGGTGACCATTTGAACGCGAACAGACTGGCGACTCCACTGGTGAATTGAATACCTGATAATTCTGGGTTACCTTTTAGACATGGAGGTAGGTTCTTTACATAGTCATAGGGTGTGTCAGGATAGAGCCTGTATGACATGGGATCTTCTTCAGCCAAAAATCTTTCGATTTTCGAGTCTGAATCTTCGCTCACATTAATCGTTTTGTTTGTGTCTACATAGGGTTTGATTTTATTTCGAACACTTTGTGAGATCAAATGACCAACCCTTTTATTCTTAAAATTAACATCGACACTACCCTTGTGCTTCTTCCCTGTAGGTTTCATAACTTTTTTAGTTCTATCCTTTGGATGCGAACCCAGTTGATTGTCCTGTCGAGTGACATCAGAGTAGGTCGAGGGTTCATTATTAGGGGAAATATCACAGGGCAGGAGCGGTGGAGAAGAGCATGTAGTGTTCACAAGGGTTTCAACAATGATCGGTTTATCAACCTGTCCCAACTCATTGTTGCCAAATCCATTTCATGAAATAAATGCATCCCAACAATCATTTTGTAATTGCAACTGATACGCAGGGATAATTTTAATTAAACCATGATGGAATGAACTCAAATCATACCTCTACTTCTTAAACTGTTTTCCCATCTTGTACAGACTTATAAGTAGGAAGTAGGGCATATTCAATGGGAAGCCAATGAAACTCATAAGAAAGCACAGATGATACAGGAAAACTAATACAAATCTTCCTTCACACGTAATCAATTTCTTCACAATAGCAAGTAGAATATGCCACCTAGGTTTTAAGGATGAGACTGGCATACCTTGATCGCAACTAGTAATTTTTCATGAGCTGAACATCAAAGTCCAGGGGACCTCTTCAACTTTCGCATTCTTGAACCATTTTTGTCCGACAGCTGGTAAACCCATGGCTTAGCTTAAGAATTATTCTATGTATTCTAACTCCACATCACCTATCTTTGCCCTGCAGCCATCGAAGGTCAAGGCAAATTCTTGGGCAACTCTCAGATTGAAACCCTTAAATTTTTCGATGAACAAATGTCAACCGTTCCTTTCTAAATCGTCCCTGGCGTTATCATATGATAGCAAGGTTTGGATGCCATTTGGCTCGATCCTTACCACTGGAGCCATTGAACAGACTGATAATTAACAAAGAATACATAGGTAGGGTTTGGAAGAAATCCACGAAGCCATAACCCCGAGCCTTACCAATGCTTGCTGTGATAATTGAAACGACGAGCAGGGTGTTAATCACTAAGTGTGTGAGCGACTTTGTGAAGCCCAAGATCATGTAGAAGAGTAATGGCATGTTGTACTTCGTATGCCAACTTGGCATTGGGTACATATTAGGATCAGATCACTTTGACAACCAAAGTACGCACATTCATATATTAATCACAAAGGTAAGTGCATCAAATAAAAAATGAATAGTTCAAAGTTTCATGAATCAAAAATCCATAAAAAAAAATAGAACATTAATGAATGGAGGTCTTGCGCTTATGCAACCAAGGCATGCTTAGAACCAAAAGGGTCATAAACAAAGAGGATAGCATGTTCATAGAAAAAATATGACAATTCTATAATAAACCACATGAGCCATCTTCCTTTAATCACAAATAAAATAAAAATTCAAGTCCAACCGCGATTTTTCATGCTTACAGTCATGAAAACAAAAATTGAAAAGAAGATATGTAAAAAGCGACAAGTGACAAGTGTCGTTTAGTGAGAACGCTGATGACGAGTAATGAAAATTCAGAGACCTTATGTAGGCAGCTTACAAACAATAGAAATTATATTATTGCTACCAACACTGTCACAATCTATCCTTACAACTTGTTGTACCAACCCAATAATTGAACAAAATCTTTGTAACCATACCACGTCTTGACTTGCATGAGTGGATTTCATGTTTTTAGCTTCTGTAGTTGAAAGTGCCACTACAACCTGTCTTTTTCTCATCCAACTTATTGCTCCTCCAAACAGGTTAAGCACATACCCACTTGTATATCTCCTACGATCTAAATCTCCAACCCAGTCTACATCTACAAATCCATGTATATCTACCACTCTACCAATCCTAGTCTTCCTTGGTAGCACAACCCATAGCTAGTAGTGCCACACAGATACCTAAAAACCCTTTTTACTGTTGTCCAATGCTCCTTCCATGGTTTTGACATATGCCTGCACAAAACTCCCATGGCATGTGCAATGTTAGGTCTAGTACATACCATTGCATACATCAAACTTCCAACTGCACTTGCATATGGAACACGAGACATGTCCTCCCCCTCTTCTTGTGTCTTGGGAAATTGATCCGCATATAAATTTACACCAATAGGAATAGGAACCTTGATTGATTTACATTCCTGCATATTAAACCTCTGCAATATTGTCTTGACATGTTTTCTCTGATTTAACCATAGTTTTATGCTTTTCCGATCTCTTTTAATTTACATGACCAAAATGAAATTTGAAGCACCGAGATCCTCCATGTAAAATTTAGACGACAATTGATTTTTCACATCCTAGATAATATCCTTGTTGTTTTCTATCAACAACATGTCATCCACATACAAGACCAAGTAAATCAAATGATCACCAATTAATTTCAAATACACACAGTGGTCATATTTGCTTCTTTTGAAACCAAGTCCCAACATATAAGTATCAAATTTTTTATACCACATCCTTAGTGATTGTTTTAAAACATACAAGGACTTTTTCATCTTTCATACCAGCTACCTCTTTCCCTTCAAACATAACCTTTTGGATCCTTCATATAGATTTCTTCTTCCAGATCCCCATGTAGGAATGTTGTGTTCACATCTATTTGTTCTACTTCAAAATCAAATGCAACAACAACATATAATATAAATATTATAGAGGTTGACTTGGCAACAGGAAAAAAAATCTCACCAAAATCAATTCCCTGAACCTAGGAATAACCCTTTGCTACTAATCGAGCTTTTTATTTCTCCAATTTTCCTTCCGCATTCAGCTTTTTTTTAAATACCCATTTGTTTCCAATGGGATTTCTTCCAGTCGGCAACTCCACTAGATCCCAATTCTCATTCTTATCCAAAGATGTAATTTCTTCGTCCATGGCCCTTTTCAAGAGATTTCCATCCTCTGAATCCACTACCTCCCTAACAGTTCTAGGATCATCATCAATAATAGACAAAGAGAAATTTGAACGGAAATCATATGGAATATACCTTTATGGTAGCCTTCTTTCTCGAACCAATCTCCTCAATACTAGAGTATGAGGATCTTCTTTTTCTTATTGTTATTATTCTATAGAGTTTGACTCGTCATCCTTTAAATAAAACTCTGTTTACTCGGGTTCTTCCTTACTTGGTAGGACTTCATGTTTAACGACATCCTTCATTTCTCTAAATAACACATCTCAGCTATACACTACCTTCTTAGTTTTTGGGTTCCAAAGATTATAACCTTTGAGACCATCTTTATATCCAATAAGGATACACTTTTTGACCATCTTATCTAGCTTCTTCCTTTTTTCCTTTGGAACATGAACATATGCATCACAACCAAATACATTGAGATGTGTGAGAGAAGGTTCATTGCCAGTGCATACCTCTTGTGGATTATTGTCAACCAACATTGATGAGGGTGATCTGTTGACCAGGTGACATGAAATACCCATTTCCTCTGCCCAAAATTCTTTCCCTAACTTGACACCACTGAGCATGCACCTTGCGTTTTACATTAGCATCATGTTCATCCTTTTTCCCACTCCATTTTTCTGAGGTGTCTATGGAGTAGTCTTCTACCTTAATATACTTCACTTCTTACAAAAATTTTCAAATAAATTCCCATAGAACTCTCCACCATTATCTATCCTTAGCACCTTAATTCTTTTCTCTATTTGATTCTCAATAAGAGCCTTAAACTCTTTAAACATGTCAAGGACTTTGGATTTATTCTTGATGAAATATATCCAAATATTCCTCAAGAATTCATCTATAAATGAGACATAGTACACATATTTTCCTAATGATGGGACCGAGAAGGGTCCAAAAACATCACTATGAACTAGCTGTAAAAACAATTCTACCCTCATTACACCAAAGGGGAATCTTACCCGATTCTTCTTCCCATATAGACAATGTTCACAGAAATCAAAATCCATAGAGAATTTAGACATACCTTCAACCATACCTTTAGCGTGTAGTATTCGAAGACCCTTCTCTTTGATATGCCCCAGTCTTTGATGCCACACCATAACCGTTTCTCCAGAGACTGTAGGAGTTCTTTCTTCTTCAACTCCAATATCAGGAATAATGGAAATATTACACCGATCACTAATAGTTCTTCCTTCTAGATGATACAGAGTTCCAAACTGAACTCCCTTGAACAACACCATTGCTCCTTGAACCATCCTGCAGGTTTCCTTTTCAAATATTTTTTTTACCCCTACATCATCCATTTTTCTTATAGAAATCCAATTTCTAGCCAAACCTTGGATGTGCAGAACACCAGACAGTTTTCTAATCCTTCCATCTATGAGCCTCAACTTGACTTTTCCTTGTCCTATGATTCTAGTTGTCGAATCATCACCTAAGAAAACATTACCTCCATCACACCTTTCATATTCACAAAACCACTCCCTATCGGGAGTCATAAGAAATGATGCACCTGATTCAACCAACCATTCGTCATGATCTACATGTGTTCTTAAAGAAGCAAAGTACACATCCCCTACTTCTTCCTTGGATGTCTTTTCTTTTGTAGAAGGAGATTCCTCAGATCCCTTCTTTTTCTCAACTTTGGATCTACATTGCTTCTTGTAGTGCCTTTCTTTTCCACATCTCCAACATACCTTTAAAAACTTTCTCAGAGATTTAGATATACCCTTAGACTTAGATCTACCACTTGGTAAATTAGATCTATTTCTTTCCTGGGAATGTCCTCTTGCAAATAATGCATATGTGCTCTATCCTTCCATATTCTTTTGTCTCATCTCCTCCAACAACAAGGATGAGACTAATACATCAAACTTCAAGGCTGTTGTATTACTACCTATGGACACAACTAGAATATCCTAGGAGTGTGGTAAAGAAGACAGTAAATTGATACATTTATCTTCATCTGAAATGTTAATCTCAACAAATACTAACTGATTTACCACGGTATTTAAGGCGTTCAAATTCTTTGCCACCGAGTCTCCATCTCTCATCCTCAGGTTATACAGATTATTTCTCAGGAATAGTTTATTTACTAGGGACTTGTAATGATACAAATTCCCTAAATTTTCCCATAAATCCTTGGTTGTAGCTTCCTATGACACATTCAATAATATTGAATCTAAGAGGCACAGTTATATTGAAATCTTTTGCTTTTGATCAAACTTTTTCTAGTCAATTGTTGAAATTCCTATAGGTGCAGTACCTAGATGTACTATGATCCACTGATCTCTTTACACCAACAGATCTTTCATCTTGATCTTCCACAACTCAAAGCTTTTCTCATTAAAATTATCAATCTCCATTTTCAAATTGCTTTCCATTTATTTTCACTTGAAAACTCAATACCACAGATATCCCACTGTAACATGGATTATCACTGTCTCGAGCCAATCCCTTGACCAAAAAAGTCGTCCCCCTAAAGCCAACAAAGCTTTGATACCAAATGTATATTCTAACCTTGTACAATATTTACTGCAAACATATTTTCAGTAAAAGAACGGAAAAAATACAATGGAAAATACAAACATTACACAGAGATTTTTCCCATGGAAACCCAAACTGGGAAAACCAACATATTCTATATTCATTCATAGTGATACAATTTTTACAATACAATATACATATAGGAGCCAACGACATCTAAAATCTAACCCTGTGACTTGGATTAATCAATAACCCTAGTTCCTTAACCGGAAATAGAAAACCAGCAACAAAGAAACCATGTGTCGAAAAACCACCTAAATATATGAAACTACTACTCATGCAAAGGATATAACACATACCCAACACATACCTTAGGATTCATTTTCCAACTTTCTAGTGATAACCCTTGGGGGATTCCATAGACCTAGAAACAAATATTGTTGCATACATAATATCAGGTCTAGTTGTAGTAAGATACATAAGACTACCTACTAGCCTTTTATATGATGTCGAATAAATTTGTTGGTCCTTCATCTTGTTTGCTCAATTTTGTTTCTAGTGCAATAGAAGATTTTCTTGGATTGCATGTGTCCATTCTAAACTGTTTCAGAATGTTTGTAGCATACTTTTGTTAACAGACAAAAATACCATGGTCATATTGATCAACCTCATTTCCTAAAAATCATTTCATGTGACCAAATCATTGATCTCAAATTATAATTTCATGGTGGATTTAAATTCTTCTAACATGAGACTAATTGTGTAGATTATATCATCAACATAAAGACAAACAATGAGGATTTTACTATATTGACTTCCTTTTGTACAAAGAGTGGGCTCTTTACTTCTCCATTTGAATCCATTGTTAATCAGATTAGAGTCAATTCAACTATACCAAGCTCTTGGGTATTGCTTCAATCCATACAAGTATTTCTTTCAACGTATACACTTTATCCTCTTGTCCTTTGACTTCAAAACTAGTGTAATGATCTACATATATTTATTCTTGCAATATTCCATCAAGAAAGGTTGGATTTACATCTAATTGGAAGAGTTTCTATTTTTTTTAGTTGTAGTGTCTAAAATGGTCCTTATTGTATCCAACCTTGCTACTGGAGAAAAGGTTTCACCATAGTATATACCAAGTGGTTGAGAGAAACATTTGGCAACTAAATTTTCCTTATGCTTATCAAACTTTCCTTTTTCATTTATTTTTGTTTTGTACACCCACTTGACACTTGTGTTTATTTTGTCTTTTGGAAAATCAAAAGGTTCCCAAGTTTTGTTCCTTTCTATGGCTTCAACTTACACATTCATGGTTTATACCCAATGATCTTCTTTTATTGCTTCTTCAAAATAAGTTGACTGACATGATAGTAACGAAAAATAACTATGCTTCTCAATGTCATTGTTTTGCTCATAAATTTCCATTATGCTTCTTGTTCTCTAATTTTCTACTGAAGTAGATGATTCATTGTTGGAAGAAGAACCATTTCCAGAGTGTTGTTGATATCTTTTTATTTTTGATATTGGAAATATTGGTGGAGGTGCTTGTTGTTCTGAATTTTCAGTTTGCCATAAAATTGTTGTAGTAGATTTTGACTATCCAATGATACATTTTCTTGCTCAATCCATGATTTATTCTCTAATAGTTTGACATCCCTTCTCACCAGAAATTTCTTGGTGAAAATATTATATAATATGTAGGATTTTGATTGCTCATTGTATCCTATGAAGATGCATTTTTCACTTTTGTTATCAATCTTGTTTCTCATATATTCTAGGATATGTGCAAAATAAATGCAGCCAAAAAATCTTAAGTGAAGGAAATTTAACTTTGTACCACTCCATGATTTTTGAGGTACTTTATATTTGACAGCTATTGTTGGATATCTATTCAAAATGTAAATGGAATGTGCAACAAATTCATCCCAATAGTCATTGGACAAATTATTTTCTTTGAGCATATTCTTGGCCATGTTCATGATGGTCTGATTTTTCCTTTCATCCATTTTGTTATGATGTGAAGTATATCTGGTTGTAGTATACATTATAATTCCTTGTTGTCTACTAAAATTTGCAAAATAGTTTGAGTTATATTCTCCTCCTCCATTAGACATGAGGACTTTCACAAATTTAGCACTTTGTTTTTTTTCTTCATCTTTGAATTCTTTGAACCTTGAGAAAGTTTCAGACTTATTTTTAAGAAAATAAATCCGAATTTTCTTGTTGAAATCATCAATGAAGGTCAAAAAATAAAAACTACCACCAATGGATTAGGTTTGCATTGGTCCATAGAGATGTGTGTGAACCAATTCTAAATGTTTTTTTTCTCTATGAGAGGGTGTTGCAAAAGTTGTCTCTCTTATGCTTTCTAAGTATACAACTTTCAAAAGTATCATCTTGTTGATACAAAACATGAAGACCTTTGACCATTGATTGTTTTTGGAGAAGACTTAGACTCCTAAAGGGAACATGACCAAATCTAGCATGCCATAATAGTGTATCATCTTTGCTTGAGACATTTTGGGCATATGGCTGAGGAAAATTGACACTGCTTAAATTTAATGGAAACATCCTATTCTTGGTCATTTATATTTTTCCAATGATTTCCTATTGGGTGGTTTATAAAAAATTAAGCATGTTGAGACTTTGAATAAGAAATCATATCCATGCTCAATGAATTTTCATACACTTATCAGGTTGTGTTTAATTTTTGGTACATAATAGACATCATGTGTGTCTTTCATATGATGTTGTTTAGGTAGAAGAGAAACAATACCTTTTCTTAGAGATTTGACCTGAGAATCATCACTTAGAGTAAGTTTAGATTTGATAGAAGTATCAATGCTAGGAATCATTTTTTTATTACTTGTCTTGTGTTTCTTTCAACCATTTTCCAGTAACCAAAGGTCCTTGGAGTGACCTTCTTCAGAGGTATGGCATGAAAGAAACATCGCTTCAAAAGTTTCTCCTTGATTGTTGGAGACATTAGCTCTACCTTTGTTTTGATCTGACTGCTTCTTTCTGCATTCACTCTCATAGTGACCATACCTTTTGCAGTAGTAGCAGTGAATTTTGTATTTTTCTGTGCATTTTCTTCCTCTTCCCCTTTGATTTTATGATTCTTTATACTGTTGTGACTGTCCAAAGTGTTCTCGTGTGTGTTTATATTTAGCATTATGATTACCTCTGCCTATTTTACTTCTTCCTTTGTTTCATCTTCCTCTGTGTCTACTGAAAGAGGTTTGAGTCTTGAAATCATGTTCCATAGATCCTTCTTCGAAGTTGAGTCTAGTGTCATGTGATAGAAGCGATCCCATTAGTTCTTCTACAAAGAAACTAGATAAAGATTTGGATTCTAAAATGGATGTTATAACCATTTCAAATTTCTTAGGAAAACTTCTCAATTTTTTTTTGACAATCCTCTGATATTCAATCTGTTCACAAACAATCCTGATATTATTTACAATTCCCATCACTTTGGTCATGATTTGGTCAAGATTCTATGTCTCAACCATATTCAAGGTTTAAAATTGAGTTCTTAATGTAAGAAGCTTAACTATCTTCACCTTATCATTACCATGGTAATATGATTTTATAATGTCTCAAGCTTGTTTTGTTGTGGAAGAACAATTTATTTTGGAAAAAATAGAGTCATCTACTGAATTTTAATCCAGTACTTGGCTTTGTTTTCTTTCTTTCTCTATTATGAAAGAGTATTCCTATGTGCATTTGTCATGGTAGCCAAGTCTACTAGGGATGGATATGTGAATCCATTCTCTATTGGTTCACATCATTCCATGTCCTAGAGAAATGTTTTCATCCTCAAGAACCATAACTCATAGTTCTTTCCAACAAGAAATGGTCCTTGGGTCGGCCCTAAATTACTAGAGGAAGCCATTTAAAAAAAATGTAGAACCATAGATAATAAAAACAAATACCTTAATATGGCTCCTTAGACCAACTTGAATACTCTATTGATTCCCAAATGCTTGCTTAATATTTTTGCCTCCTTTGCAACAACTATTCTATGATTTTTCGAGGCACTTATGGAGTACCCTACAAATTCATTGTCCGAACTGAGATTAAAAAGCGTAAACAATTTGCACGTAGGCCCCCTCTTGATCTCCTATGATATTTGACAAGCCTCTCTTTAATTAGGAGTTACAAGAAGTAGTGGAGGTGATCATACATTCAATGTGATCCAGACTTGGTTACTATAAGTGGAACATTTTGTGCTTACTCAAATGAGATATTTTTTATATTTAAACATAGAATAGAAGACATTATTTTAGACGACTCTCTTGTTTAGAGGTGCCTTGCAATGTATCTTTTGAGAAAGGGACACTTGATCTCAATTGTGATAAACACTCATCCATGGGGAACAACATCGAGCCTACACACATTTTACTCCCTTATCTTTAGAGAGTCGATAAGTTGTAGAAGAAGAGGCATATGATGGTATATTACTATTGTCTATATACAATAGAATGAGGGATAAATATTCCCATGTTGGAAATGTGCCAATGGATTTCGTCATGTAGTCACATGCACATGCTTGCATCTATGTTAATGGGCATGCATGCAATCTATTTATGAATTGTTCGTTTAACTATGTGATCTATTCATGATCAATCTGTGTAACTGAGTGATAGATGTTATATATATGAGTATAATGTGAGTGCAATGTGTAGTGACTGGGTGAGAGCAAGACACAATACAGAGGTGTTGTGTGTATGAGAGGAGAGTATGGTTGTATGGTTGGGTTGCAATTGTAATTCTTGTTGGAGTTACTTCACACACACCTAGGATTTATTTTTCCTAAGTTTTTTTCTTGTTTATTAGTCATAATTAGTCATTATCCATTCTCCTATAATTTAGGGGAGAATATTCCACCTGGAGAATATTCTCTTTCATTTGATGCCTTAGTTTGACTAGTTGAGTTGAGTTTAGATGGTTCATTGGTTTTGTCACCATGCAACATTGGGATCATCACCATGATAATTCAACCTTTCCTTGGTATCATCACCAGAGTGGCACATTAGCCTTGATTCCCTAAGTTAACTCCTCACTACTCTTTGTTCAGTTAGTTAACTGAAGACTAGTGGCCTAGTTAACTCAAGTAGGTGACAGTTCACTCATGTAACTACCTTAGAGACTAAACTAGGTGGCAGTTCACTCTCATAACTACTGGTGTGTCCAGATCACTCTATACCACCACTATGGTGCATTGGTTATCCTCAAGTCAAACTTATTGAGTTATACAAAGTATATCATGTCTAAATTATTCATCATTCACAATGGTTAATGATAATTCTTCCATTCTTTCTCTCCTTCTTCTTCTTTATCCAATTCTCTATGAAAATGTGTGTATTATTGTTTACATAGATCTATTTTCTATAGGTTCAACACATTTAAATTATATCAGAGACGATGGACTACTAAGCAAAATCTAGACCAAAATTTTTTGCAAGTACAAAAGATTGAAGACAACAGAAAGATGGAATTCCAAAAAGAATTCATTCTTAGACCTTACAACTATTTATCATGGAAGGTGTTAAGCCCTAATATTGGCTCATTACCACTTAATTGGGGCATATTAGATTAGTAATGTTATTTTATTTATGTCGGATTTAGGCCATTAGTTGTGATTTAGATAAGTAATGTTATTTTATTTATGTCGGCTTTAGGCCATTAAAACCTCCTAGTCTCCTATATATACCAGGGAGACATTTTCATTTGAATCATCTTGGACTTGAACATTTAAGTGGGGTGGAGGTTGCCCTCGAAGGGCTTATTATCTGAAATTATCTCTTTTCAAGGCGTTGAGTACCTTCCTAAAGTGTTTCTATGCTATATTGATGTTTGGTTTGCTTAACATATGGTATCCGAGCTCAAGATCTTGGGGTTTCTTGCTACATCTGAGGATTTTCCGTGGAATTTTCGCTATAACTTTTTCTAACGTTTCGGGAGTAACGGCTTAAAGGGTTTTATAAGACGGATCAAGGTACGTTGTGTTAAAATTCAGCTCCTGAGGTATTATAATTTCGGAGATACATCCGGTACAATATAGAGGTTCTGAATCATCCTGAAATGAGTCATTGTGTAGATTTAAGCTATAAAAACTTTTTCTGTAACGTTCAGACCCTAAAATCGGGTAGTTACAGAAATTAGAATTGTAACTGTGGTTAAAAGTTAAGATATTTTTTCATCTTAAATTTGTAGATTACACCACATATTGTAGAGGGAATTTGACTAGTCCTATTGACTAGTCTCAGAAGATGTTCTAGATGAAAACAATCATAACGTCTTCCTAGAGTATCCAAATTGCATTAGGACTGGTGGCATTGGATCGTGGACAGTCTGTAATTATTTTGGGTGCGAGTTTTCAAATTTTATATCAATTATTTTTGTCGCGGGGCATACTATACAAGTGAGATCTTCTGGAAAGTCCAAAATCTCGACAAGTTGTGGGGATTTACTGTAAATTCCACTTGGCATCCAATTTTGATCAGACCTGTGGAATTATGAAGACATATCAGAGAAATACATAAGGAAATTTTCGCCCGGAGAATGAAACTTTGGATATACAATAGAACAAATAGTGTCTGGCAGAGAACCACCTCAAGATCAAGGTTCAAAGTGATACTTTCGGCCAACATGCCACCCAAAGGGAACTTCTGCACCAAATGAGCCTCCAGGAAAATCCCTGGACTCTTGATGAAGGTGAAGAAATGTGAGGACATAAATGAACTACAAGCTAAGATGGATTCAATGGAATCCCACTTGGAATCTTAAGATGGATTGATGGAATCTAAGTTGGATACTAAGATATATGGTTTAAAAGGGAGCATCTGGAGTATTGAAAATTTAGTAATAGAGAAGACACCTGAAAGTGAAAATGCATCCCATGAAATTCATGATGTGAGGGACACAAGGAGGTGAATCAAGAAAGGAGAGCTCAACTTTTGTTTGAAGACCAACCATGTTCTAAGATTGACATGAGGAAGTTTGATGGCAGGACCCAGTCACATGGATACTTGGGATAGACCCAATTCTTTGATCTCCATAATGTGCCACATACACAAAAGAATGCAATTACTTCTTATATTTAGAACCTAATCAATTTGTTTAGTATCGATAGCTTTGTTCTCTTAAATCACTCGTCACATGGACAATATTCCACGGAAAAATGATATCACACTATGAGGATACAAAGAGCAATACCTTCTTTAGCCAATTGATAAATCTCAAGAAAAAGGTTCGATTCTAGAGCACATTGAGAACTTCCCAAGGTTGAATATAAAAGGTAATCGATATTCAGATGAGCACTTGATTGATGTATTCATAGAACTTTAAGAACAACTTATTCAACATGAAGTTAGCCTTTGGGAACCCAAATCATTGGAGAATGCATTTAAGGTGGCAAGAAATATTGAAAGGTAAAATATGGCTATGTTACTAGAAGGACCTATCCTAACATCTATAGAAACAGTGCTCCTTCTCCTAAAACACATCAACCTACAAGGTTGACACCTCAACAAATTGGAGGAAAAGAAAAAGCAAAGGTTTATGCTTTAATTGTGTGACAAGTCTGTTAAGGGACATAAGTGTGGTGAGAAAAGTATTCTACATAGATTGTATGAAGAGGAAGAAGAACAAATTAAGAACAAACTCTCAAGATGAAAATTTGAAACAATTTTAATGCGGAAAGTTAACTCCTCTGATATCGTGTAATGCATTAATTTTGGAATTAGCACTCCTCAAACCCTCAAGATCGGGAAGGATACATAAAAAAGAAAAGGTAATAAGTCTAATTGATTAAGCGATTACTCATAATTTCATTCAACGTAAATTAGCCAAAGATCTCAAATTACTTTAATATCCAGTATGAGAGTTTTCAAGTAATGATTGGATATGGAAGAACTATCAATTGCTCGGGAAAAATGCAATAAGATCAAAATCTTACTATGGGGGGAATATGTAATAGATAGTCCAATGATTTCTATACAATGATTAGTGCGAGATGTTATACTAAAGATCAATGGTTACAATCATTGGAGCAGTGGCTTTAATTTCAAGAACTTTTCATGAAATTTTATTGGAGGAAAAGAAATTGAATTAAGAGGTATCACAGGGAAGCGCGTTAAGGTGATAAGCTCTAATGGCATGACAAAATTATTGAGAAAGGGGCATCAAGGCATTGTGCAAAATATGCTCACTAGATGTTAAACAACTGAATATCTATTCCTCAAGATCTCAGAAGGATCATTGATAAACATTCCAAAGTATTTGAAGATATTCCCAAAGGTCTCCCACCAACTCCGAATCATGATCATGAAATTCACAAAATCCTGGGAGTGTTCCTCCTAAACGGCATGACCTCCTGAGATATCCTTATACTTGAGAAAAGAGTGAAATTGAGCTCATTGTTGAAGAAATTTTAGAGTTTGGCATCATTAGACCTAGCCAAAGTTCTTACTCTGCACCGGTGGTAATGGTATTCAGAAAAGATGGCTCATGGCGTATGTATGTGTCAGTTATGAAACTCAACAAGATCACTATTAAGATAAGTTTCCCATTCCATTGATTGATGAATTATTGAATGAACCACATGGAACTTGATATTTCACAAGTGGATCTTAGTTCGGTATCATGGTCGAATGAGAAGATATCCCAAAAGCGACATTCCGAACTCATGAAGACCGTATGAATTTTTGGTCATGCCTTTTGTGCCCACAAATGCACCTTCCACATTCCAGGGGTTGATGAATTCCATTTTCAAGCCCTTCCTTGAAAATTTGTGTTAGTATTTTTGGTGATATACTAATCTATAGCAAGTCTTCAGATGATCATGTCGCAACATTTTGACAAGGTGCCACAACTACTAAAGAAGACAACCTACATACCAAACCATCCAAATGTTTCTTTGGAGTAAAGGAGGTAAATTACTTGGGTCATATTGTATCTCATGAAGGATCCAAGGTAGACCCTAACAAGATTAAAGTCATGATGGGTGGCGATTCCCAAAACATTAAAATCTTAGGATTTTGGGTTTGGCGGAGTTACTACCCATGGTTGTTTGTAACTATGGAAGAATAGTAGCACGTTTAACGGCACTAACTAAGAGGATGCATTTTCATGGACTCGAGAGGCAACTAAAGAAAGCTTTTTAACAACTTAAAGAGGTGATATTATGCGGCTCATCTTGACCACTCTAGACTTCTAAAAAACCTTTCTTGTGGAATGTGATTATACTCGAGAGTAGATTGAATTTGATCTAATGCAGAAGGAACCCGGCTTTGAAATTAAACCAATCAGGGAAGAGACTTACAAAACCCATTTATGAGAAAGGGAAATGATGGCAATACTACATGCATTGAAGAAATGGTCCTTACTACACAATAGGTAGGCACTTCAAGGTCAAAACAAATCATGATAGTCTTAAAATACTTCTTGGAACAAGACTATCTTGGAAGAACAACAAAAATGGGTAACCAGATCTTTGAGTTATGATTTTGAAATCGTCTATAAAGGGAAGCAAAATGTTGTGGTAGATGCACTCTCAGAGAAAGGATGAAGATGTTGAGGCCTTCCTCATGCTATCTCAAATCATCAACGATTGGATGTGAAAGCGAAAAGGATGAATGGAAGAATAACAAAAAAGTGTCGACCCTCATTCAAAGGTTGGAAGCGAGTTAGTTGCATGAGATACATTATGGAAAAAATGATTCACTATAGGACAAAGATCACTTATATTTATTAAAAATCTAACTCAAACAAAGGTGCTATTAGGCGCACACCTCGATTAGGAGGAGCTTTTCGGGATTTTGAAAACCTACCATAGAAACAAGAAGGATTTTTTTTGGGATGGCCTTAAAGCCGATGTTCGAGGAGTTTGTGTGAGAATGTTTGGTTTACCAACAAATAAAGAACAAACAATTAAGACTTGGTCTACAACCATTATCCATCCCAAGTCGGTCTTGGGAGGAGGTTTCATGGATTTCATAACAATTTGCAAGAATTCGAAGGAAAGAGTCTCATCATGGTGATTGTTGATAAGTTGTTAGAGTATGCACATTTTTGTGCACTCTCTCACCCTTCAAAGCTAGTACGATGCTTGCATTCATGGAGGCAGTTCAAAGCTACATGGCAGCCCAAAGATTATTGTAAGTGATAGAATCCCATCTTCAGCACACAGACACTTTTGGGCAATTATTTTCTTGTTTTGGGTACTCAATTGGCTCATAGCTCATCCTATCATCATCGATGGGACAAATAAGATGAGTGAACAAATGTCTAGAAGGATACACCTTCCGTTGCTTTGTCTCGATAAACAAGCACAATGGTTCAAATGGTTACCTTGAGAATGGTGGTATAACACTTCCTTTCCTGCTGTAAATGGCTTTCTGGCACTATGGATACCACCCTCAGCTTCCATCACTTCTTCTCTAAAAAAGAAAAATCTAAAAGTTCAAGCAGTGGGGAAAGATCGCCGAGAGTTAACAACAGAGTTCTCCAAATCTTAAAGGAAAAACCTGACCATGGCACAAAATCATGAAACAACAAGCGGATCAACATCATATGAAAAGAAGTTTTGAAGTAAGGGGATTGGGTATTTTTAAAGACTACAACCATACAACAGTGTCCCTCAAGCAAACCCGAGAGGATGTGGTCATCACTTGAAAGTACTATGGCCCTTATAAGGTTGTTGCAAAAGATTGGTATATGGCATACAAATTGGGTACGCCTGGCGTCTTCACGAGTGCACCCGATTTTCCATGTTTCATGTAAAGAGAGTTATAGGTGACAGATCGGTTCAAACTATTGCCCGAGGAACTTGGCGAGGGAAGGGAAGAATGATACTTGGGGCCTAGGCCATCGCGGAGCCACGAATTGTCCAAGCCAAGGGCCGTCCATTTGAGGTAATCTCATTAAATGGAGGAAACTACCGGTGAAGATTCCCGCTTGGGAGATGAGTCTTTTATCACGAGAAGCATCGAGTTACTCAAGCATTGCGGACAACCCTTGTCTCGAGGGGAGGGCATGTTAAGCCTAATATTGGCTCATTACCACTTATTGGGGCATAGATTAGTAATGTTATTTGTTGCCATCATTTTAGGCCAGTGGTTGTGATTTAGATTAGTAATTTATTTTATTTATGTCGGCTTTAGGCCATTTAAACCTCATAGTCTCCTATATGACAAAGAGACATTTTCATTTGAAAGTCTCCTATATATACCAAGGAGACATTTTCATTTTGAATCATCTTGGACTTGAACATTTAAGTGGGGTAAAAGGAGGTTGCCCCCTCGAAGAGGCTTATTATCTGAAATTATCTCTTTTTCAAGGCGTTGAGTACCTTTCCTAGAGTTTTTCTATGCTATATTGATGTTTGGTTCTTAACAGAAGGAGAAAATAGCCATACATATCTGATCCAAAGGGTCGTACAGGTTAACCATCAATACATATACAAAGCCGACATCAGCCATAGAAAAATCAAAGTACTTAAATTGCATGGATGAGGCACTCAGAACTATTTGCAGTCTTATTTCTCCTGATCTCCTTTTTCACATATCTTCTTGTAATACTCCCAATGAAGCTTGGAAAACCTTGGAATGTGTCTTTGGAAAATAGGATCAGATGAGGGGACACACGCTGGAGGTGGAGCTGCTCACATTGGTTCCAAAAAGATTCGAAAATATCCAAGATTTCTTTACAAAATTCAAGGATTTACTATCGCAAATCAAAGCTTGCGGGGTTGATAAATCGGTGGAGGAGAAACAAATGGTTCTTACCATTCTGTCCAAGATTGGTCCTGAATTCTCTGTATTCATATCCACATTCCATACTGTCATATTTTCCTCTGGAGCCACCTGGAAGATGCCTACTCTTGAGGACTGTATCGAATCTCTAACACAAGAGAAAACCAAGCTCATCAACATGGGCACAATCAAAGGCCCAAGGGAATATGCACTCACTGTGCATGATGGCATCCACAAATGTCAGAAATATAAATCTAAAGATAAACGAAAATATCATGGACATACGAAGAAGGAAGGGTACATAAAACCCTTCACCAATGCCTCTGAATCCAAAGCAGAAAATGGAAGAAAAGGGGAGAAATGAACATACTGTCACAAAGGATTCCATTCAGAATCTGCATGCATGAACAAACAAATAGATCTGATGTCTCAAATACTTTAGCAAAAAAACCTTGGATATGACATCCCTGAGGGTGCAAAGAAGAAGAAGCTAGAAGATCTTAATTCCAAGAAAGCCAATTATAGCCATGCCTTGATTGCCATAAACTCCTCTCTCGATGCTTGGATTGTAGATTCAATAGCATCACATCACATGGATTCCTCAGAAGAAGTATATTCTTCTTTGCATGCATGCAAAGGTCCTCCTATTCTGATGGGGTAAAACTCTTCTATCGAATTCAACGACAAAGGAAGGATTGAACTCACCAATGGAAGCTTCGAGAATGTGTTGCATGTTCCCAATCTTTCTGTAAACCTTCTCTCTGTGTATCAGATGATGAATTCTAACACCAGAAATAAAGTCATATTCAGACCAAATTCCAGGGACATAAACAACATGCAAACAAACTCCAGGGTTGCTACGGGTGAGGTAAATCATCAGTCTAGATTGTATACTTTTTTCGAATTCATTGAGCCTAATTATGCTTTGCTTCTTACTCATGTTGAAGAAAGTAGTAGGATATGCCATGAAAGGTTTAGACATTTGAATTTTAGATACATGCAACAACTTAGAATAAAAAAATTAGTTGATGGTCTACCATACATCCTATTCTCTAAGGGAGTATGTGAGGGATGTGTTCTCAGAAAACAACCTCAGGAGAAATTCGACAAAGGAAAGTCTCAATGAGCTTCCGTACCTTTAGATCTGATCCAGAGTGACCTCATGGGTCCTTTTCCACATCCATAGATAAAAAAGAGAGGTTTGTTCTCATTTTTGTTGATGATTTCTCACGTTTTACATGGATCTACTTTCTCAAGAAAAAATCCAAGGTCTTTCAACACCTCAAAGATTTCAAAGCTCTAGTTGAGACACAGTCTGGAAAGACCCTCCAAACTGATAATGAAGGAGAGTATGTAAATCATGAGATCCATAACCTTTTCCATGAGGTAGGGATTCAATTGCAACATACAGTTCCCTACACTCCGCAACAAAATGGAGTTACTGAGCGGAAAAATAGATCTCTAAAAGAGATGGCATCTTGCATGTTGTATGCAAAGTCACTACCACATAGACTATGGGACGAAGAACTTAACTATGAAATATACATCTAAAAAATATCTCCCCATAGATCTGTCAAGGATAAGACCCCCTATGAGGCTTGAAGCGGCCTCAAACCCGAAGTGACCCACTTTCGTATTTTTGGTTCATGTGCATGGGCCTGGATTCCCTCTGAAAAGAGGAATGCACTTGATCCATAGAACAATGAGTGCAATTTTGTTGGATACCTCGACGGTGTGAAGGGATATCGACTTATTGATATTTCCGTGGACCGGCTCATCATTGAGTGTAGTGTCCAATTTGAGGAAAGTGTCTCACATTTACCTCAGCATCCTCATCGAGACACCTTCACTCTTCCACTTGTCTGAGATTGACACAGATGTAGACCCACTTGGCCCTCAGGTCGGCAATCTACTATAGGATCGCTCTACTTCTTACCCTTGAGTTGGATTGATTCTTCGATTCCTCCTCGGGGAATCCAACATACACCAAATGATGCTTCTCCACAGGTCCTTACGAATTGAGCTCACGAGATTGAACACGAAGACTCAATTCCAGCCTTCTTTTGACCAAATGATGTCGTCATGGTTCTCGCAATTTTCGAAACCTTGGAGTTTGCGACTTCGCAACTTCTCCTCCCAACTCTTCAACTCTTCACCTTCCGAGACCCGAACTTCTGATGTGCCTAAGCACTTGTCACAACTTTCCACTCGCGAGTTCATGAGTCGAAACTCCCAACTCATGCTTCCAAATCTCGTGATACCTGAAATATCGATATGAGCATGCTCATTCTCTTGTCAGTTCCCTCAGCGCGTGACCACCGACTAGCCTAACTCTAGCACTTTTCGCTTCTCACCACTTCGTGAGTTTTGATGTCGAACTACCGGCTCTTGTCTCACGAATCCCCAAGACACGAGAGGTCAATGGGGTATTGACTTATTTCAACAGACAACACGCATCCACCCATCTCTTCCAGGGGCCCACCTCAGACTTCACAATTTTGCAAATCTAAACGTCGAAGCTTTGGTCCTTCCACCCACGAAACACCGAAATGGAATTTTGCGAGTAGATCCAATAGTCCTCGATGGTGTGAATCTTTGTCCCTCTCTCTCCTGAGATCTCTCTTATAGAAAATGAACCCTATAACCTCCTTGCTCCCTCGTGATATCTGATGGCTCGCAGGACTTCATGAATTCTCTATAGAGAATCTCGACCATGTACTTTTCCCTTCAAGAACTTCTACACTCTTAAACAAAATGTTTTACCACGGAACTTAACCGCCTACAACTTAAACTTGCGATTCCTCCTTTCAATGCCTCAAGGCACCAACCTTCCATGATTTTCTTCGACAACTACGAAGACCCTATCCCTCCTAATATTTCTCCAACTCCGTGTGTTAAAGAAGACTCCCACATGCACTCCTTGCGATGAATCCTTCAATTACTTCAAAGAATTGAAGTCCTTCAACTCTACGCACTCCTTGCAATAGTAGTCCTTCAACAATTTCTCAGGTTCACAAACTCTAAGACTTTACTCGGCCTGCGCACACCTTGCACGGCTCTTGTGCTCAACTTGCACTTCCTCGAGAATGAGAACGACGTTAACCCTCTTGAACTTTCAAAGATAAAGCTCTGAACTCTTGTCAATGCACTCCTTGCGGATAACTTCACTGCACTCCTTGCAGTAACTCTTGCTCAGATAGAGAAACAATTTAAACTCATCCCTTTCTCTTTCTTAGACTTCAAACACAAAGAATGAAATCATATACACATCATGTAAAGCAAATGTATAATAGAAAGTAAACATCCATGAGCATAACATTCAACATGCATAGACAGAGAACAAATACAGCACCATGAATTTGAATCGAAGCTCTTTCTAGTTATTCAAATCTCTGGACATGGGTGTTTTCAACTACAGCTCTCTACTCTCTTCTCTATTCTCTATGCTCTATCTTGACATAGTAATCTTACAACTATACAATGAGGGTGTCTATATCGCGTTTCCCTCTTGCGCTCTAAAAATGTCTAATCTAAGCATTAAATTCTATCTACCTACATTCATTACACATAAAGGCTCCTATCTACTATGGACAAGAGTGGATCTCTCAAGGTCCTTTTACAATAATACAAGAATGCCTCCACTTAATGACTTCATTAATATTTCAAAACATTTTAAAAAAATGTGCTCAATGATTTTCCAGTTGTCTCTTATCTCTACGTTGTCTCGCTGTTGGATATGTTTACATGCCCTTGTGATGCTCCTTCATCATACTCCCTCTCTTGAAAATTTTATGGGCTCCTTCCCATGATCTTGCACACAGTTTGTCCATGCTTATGGATTTTTGGTTCATTTCCCAGCTGGCATCTTCAATTGGATGGCCCTTCCACTTGACCAAGTATTCAAAGTATTGCTTTCGCCTGATCCTCTTACCAACTCTTTTGTCCAGTATGCGCTCCATCTACGACTTTTCTTCAACTGGCATTTATTTTATCCAATGAATCTCTGGTTGTTCATTACTTTATTTTGCTTCCTCATCTTTATAAGGGTACAAATTTGAGATATTGAATATCGAAGAAATTCCGATCCCATCGAGTAATTCAATCTCATATGCATTCGCCCCAAATTTCTTCAAGACCTTGCATGGTCTGATTTTCTTCATATTTAGTTTATTATATGTTCCACTTGGGAACCTTTCCTTTCTCAAATGTGCAAGGATCAAATCACCAACTTCGAACTGAAGTTGTCTCTTGTGTTGATCTGCTCTCGAGTCAGTACACATCCTCCAGCCTCCGTCTTTCTTCGGACTGAGTACTGTTGGAACAACACACAGACTCAAGCTTTCTCTAACCAAACCTTTGTCCAAAAAATCTTGGAATTGTCTTTTGACCTCTTCATTCTCCTACGGCATCAATCTATACGCTACTTTGTTTCGAAAACTAGCTCTAGGTATGAGATCAATTTGATGACTTATACTTCTAATCGGTGGTAGAGAACAAGGTAGTTTGTCCACTACTATGTCAGTGAACTCTTCCAGCAGTTCCGGAACCTCTTCTAGTAAATCATCTACCCTTGTGCTGGTTAAAACAATATTTGGCTTTTTGGCCATAATGAATTGTGGTTCCTCCTTCTTAACCTCTGTAAGAAGTTCCTTCCCACTCATGAGAAGTACAGTGTTTCTTACCTCCGGTTTTATTTCTTTATCTTTGATCGGCAACAACATGTGAGTTCTCCCATTTTTTTCTAGGGTGTATGTGCTCATTCTCCCATCATGAATCACATTCCTTTCATATTTCCATGGTCTACCCAACAATAGATGATAAACATCCATAGGAATAACATCACAAAGTATTTCATCTTTATACCCTCCTATTTTAAACTCAACTAGACATTGCTTAGTGACATTTACCTGATGTCCTTTTTGCAACCACGAAACTCTGCATGGGCTTGGATGATCAATCGTCCCCAGCTCTAGTTTTTCTACCATATCTGTAGAAATGAGATTATATGTGCTACCACTATTTACAATAACTTTACATTTCCAGTCTTTGGTTTTGCACGTAGTCTGAAAAAGTCTGTTTCTTTGGACTGAACTCTCCACCTCCTTCTCTGGTGTCAAAAGATATTTTTTCATCATCAACAATCTTCCGCCTTCAGAATCTTATCCCTCAACATTTCGCCTCTGTGCTTCAGCGATGTGAGTCTCTCCTTCCTCTTTCTTCTTGTATAGACATTCATAAGACTTGTGTCTGCCCTTTCTGCACGTGAAGCATTTTATCACTCCACCTCTTCCTCTTCCTCTACCTCTAGTACGAGGAAAAATGTTGTTATCATCATACTCTCCTCTCTGATCAACATATTGCCTTCTCTGTCCAACATATTTCCCTTTCTATGAGCTTCCACCTCTCTCAAACTGAGGTTTCTTCCATTCTTCCTTAGGCTATTGATTTCTATCTTGGACGACTAATTTTCCCCTGGCTTGACTTCTGTCTCGGCCTCTTTGACCTTGTTTTCGGCTTAGCTTCTCTTCCACCTTTAGATCCATTTGATAAGCATCTTCCACCATTCGGATGGTCATCATGCTCATCTCATCATGAATTTCATATCTCAGGCCATTCATATACCTGGCAACCTTTTCATCATTACTTTGACGATGACCTGCTCTGATGTTCAGCCTGTAGAACTCTTGCGTGTACTCCTTCACTGTCATCAGCTTCTATCTCAAATTTTGCATTCTCTGAAACAGAGTAATTTGGCAATCTCTGGGAATGAATTTCTCCTTCATCTTTGTGATCATCCTATCCCAACTCTTGATTTTCTACTTACCTTGGTAGCATCTGTCAGCTTGCAGTTCATCCCACCACAATGTTGAATGTCCATTCAATCTCTTGACAACATGTTTGACCTTCTTGTCTTCTTCGACATATTCATAGTCAAAATATGTGTCTAGAGCTCTAATCCAATCTAGAATCTCTTGAGCATCCAAATTTCCCTCATAAACTAGAATGTCCATTCTGTCTCTTGCACTCATTCTTGCAACATCTCTAATCGAGCGTTCATGTGCTGCATCTTCTACTGAAATTTATTCTTCTTCATGTCCAGCTTCAACTTCGCTTTCAGACTCATTGACATATCCAATATCAACTGTGCACCTTTGTTTTATTTCCACATCCATGAGTATGGCCTGAATGTCATGTATATCTCTTTCCAATTCTAGATTTTGCACCTGGCTGCCCCTTCCTTCTGGCATTTCCCTATCCTCTGGCAGATCGGGTGTTTGCTTGTCTCTCCTCCTTGGCAACATGGCTGAAATTCCTTCTCACTTTTCCTGCCTGAAATATACAAACAAGAATCAGGCTCTGATACCATATGATGCAGACGCAGACCCACTCGGCCCTCGGGTCAACAGTCTTCTATAGGATCACTCTACTTCTTTCCCTTGAGTCGGATTGACTCTTCGATTCCTCAGGGAATCCAACATACACCAAATGATGCTTCTCCATAGGTCCTTATGAATTGAGCTCACATGATTGAACACGAAGCCTCAATTCCAGCCTTCTTTTGACCAAACGATGTGGTCGTTGTTCTCGCGATTTTTGAAACCTCGAAGTTCACGACTTCGTAACTTCTCCTCCCAATTCATCAACTCTTCACCTTCCAAGACTTGAACTTATGATGTGCCTAAGCACTTGTCGCAACTCGCCACTCGCGAGTTCGTAAGTTGAAACTCCCAATTCATGCTTCCAAATCTTGCGATACCCGAAATATCGATTTGGGGACGCTCCTTCTCTTGTCAGTGCCCTCCGCGCATGACCACTAGCTAGGCTAACTCTATCACTTTTCGCTTCTCACCATTTCATGAGTTTCAATGTCAAACTCCCGACTCTTGTCTCGCGAATCCCCGAGAAAGGAGAGGTCAATGGGGTATTGACTTCTTTCAACAGACAACACATGTCCACCCGTCTCTTCCATGGGCCAACCTTAGACTTCACAATTTCGCGAATCCAAATGTCTAAGATTCAGTCCTTCCACCCACAAAACCCCAAAATGGAATTTCACGAGTAGATCCAATGGTCCTCGTTGGCATGAATCTATGACCCTCTCTCCCTTGAGGTCCCGCTTGCAGAAAATGACCCCCATAACCTCCTTTCTTCCTCATGATATCTGACGGCTCATGGGACTTCACAAATTCTCTATAGAGAATCTCGACCATCTACTTTTCCCTTCAAGAACTTATACACTTTTAAATAAATTGTTTTACCACGGAACTTGCGATGCCTCCTTTCAACGCCTCAAGGCACCAACCTTTTGTGCTTTTCTTTGACAACTGTGAAGACCCTATCCCTCCTGAGATTTCTCCAACTCTGAGTATTAAAGAAGACTCCCACAGGCACTCCTTGCGGCGAATCCTTCAATTACTTCAAAGAATTGAAGTCCTTTGACTCTGCGCACTCCCTGCAACAATAGTCCTTCAACAATTTATTAGGTTCACAAACTCTAAGACTTTACTCGGCCTGCGCACACCTTGCATGTCTCCTGTGCTCAACTTGCACTTCCCTGAGAATGAGAACAACGTTAACCCTCCTTAGCTTTCAGAGATAAAACTCTAAACTCTTTTCAACGCACTCGTTGCAGACAACTTCACTACACTCCTTGCAGGAACTCTTGCTCAGATAGAGAAACAATTGAAACTCATCCCTTGCACTCTCTCATACTTCAAACACAAAGCATGAAATCATATACACAACATATAAAGAAAATGTATAATAGAAAGTAAACATCCATGAGCATAATATTCAACATGCATAGATAGAGAACAAATACGACACCATGAATTTGAATCGAAGCTCTTTCTTTTAATTCAAATCTCTATACATGGGTGTTTTCAACTACATCTCTCTGCTCTATGCTCTATCTTGACATAATAATCTTACAACTACACAATGAGGGTGTCTATATCCCATTTCCCTCTTACTCTCTAAAACTATCTAATCTAAGCATTAAATTCTATCTACCTACATTCATTACACATAAAGTCTCCAATCTACTATGGATGAGAGTGAATTTCTCAAGTTCCTTTTACAATAATACAAACATGCCTCCACTTAATGACTTCATTAATATTTCAAAACATTTTAAAGAAATGTGCTCGATGCTTTTCAAGTTGTCTCTTATCTCCATGTTGTCTCATTGTTGGCTATGCTTGCATGCCCTTGCGATGCTCCTACATCAGAGATGATGAGCATGCACATGCAGACTCTTCTTCAGATGAGAGTTATATTTTAGAGGACTCATATAATTCATATGAGAGTTCTTGGATTCCTATGAAATCATATTTGTTCCCAAATCAAAATCATAACCAAATGTGTTTTTCCTGTCATCTATGTTGCCTGCAAAATAACTATCTTTGTACCCTGGAAATTAATAGTATTCATAAGTTGTGTACCACAAGCCATAGTTTAATGTCCTTGTAACATACTGTAGATTTTAATCTTGTACAATATTTACTGCAAATAGATTTTCAGTAAAAGAACATAAAAGATACAATGTAAAATACAAACATTACACAAAGATTTTTCCCATGGAAACCCAAACCGAGAAAACCAACATATTCTATATTCATTCATAGTGATACATTATTTACAATACAATATACATATAGGAGCCAACTCCATCCAAAACCCTAACCCAATGACTTGGATTAGTTAACAACCCTAATTCCTTAACCGGAAATAGAAAACCTTTGGCAAATAAACCATGTGTCGAAAAACCACCTAAATATGTGACACGTTTCTCAAGGTAGAATTTTTTTCTTAGGGCTACTTCACCCCCCTCAAACCCCCCTGCACGCCCGAAGCAACACAGACACTAATACTCATGAAATGAATATAACACATACCCAACATTCTACCACTTGTTGTTTTCTTTGCATACAGGTGGTTACAGGGTTACATAATCAACAATCTAAGGAAACAATGCCCATGGATCCTCTATACCAAGAGAAATTCTCAGTGCTCACATATTTTGTTAATGAATCTGCAACATTCTTCAAAGTGTCCACCTTCATAAACAATACTTTTTTTTCTCCAATCATGTAAAGCCCCTCTACAGGATGCTAAGCAATTAATCATTTATTAAATACATACACAATAACAACTTCGTTTTAGCATAATTTCATTGATTTTCATTTACACAATTCTTCTACATTTGCTCAATGATAAATCTAGATAACATGATGAAATAAGTAATTTTATAACTCTATGATTTATAACTTAAAACAAAAGTATATACAAAATATCAATAACCAAATACTATCGAAAAATACCTCCACCTTATCTTGTCGAAGCTCATCAGTTGTAATGTAGCCCTGGGCGCTTCCAAGCATTCTTTTCCTGCTTTCCCAGAGTGAAACAATAGAATCCTCCCTACCAACTAGGAGCCTAGCCAGCCTCCTATCTCCAAGAAACCATTTGGTTTCTTGGCCCTCTGCGCCTGTGACTCCAAGAACAACAAAGCACAATGCTCAAAGAAAACCATCATAAGAAATATATTTTCCAAAGATTTCACAACCTCTCATCATGCTCAAACCTCCCAATCCTCTTTTCCTCACCGTTTCTCCTACCTATTTATCAAGTTTCCATACACCCTTCCCCAAGTCTCCTCAACCACCCTCATTATTATCCATCAACCTCCCTTATCTAGATATTATGGGAAAATATTAAAATAAAACTAAATATAAATGACATGCATTAAACAACAATAAATAAAATGAAAAGTCTTTCTTCTCATGCTAGCTAATAAATGTTATTTGATCATTTTCCCCAAAATGTACATAACACTCCACCATGCTCATTTAATTCATCATACCCACCATCTATCAAAGTCAAGAAGGTATTTAATGCTTCTAGATATTTTGTATGCAAGATAATTTACATATTCAATAAACATTCATTTAAATAGTTAATAATTTACTTTAATAATTAATACATTAATTACTTATACTAGTGTACATGGGTAGGGTATGTATGTGTAGCTAGTAGACACATATCTCATGTATGTACTAATGATAAACACTCATTTCCTCTAGTGCATAGTTCCTATATGATCACCAAGACATGTAGGACAACAGATCAAGTAATGCATCATTTAATAATCTTAACGAACTAAATTACACCAATTCATCAATACCTCATTGACATACATAAAATATAAATAGGAAATCAAAGAGGGTTTTAAACATGGTAGGAACCAAGTGAGTAAACAATAGTGGAATCTCTAATCCCCAATCAACATTCTCAACTAACATTGAAGCATCCTTCCTTCCTAACCTACTTCCATCATCCATCCTATCCTTTCCTCTGTTGGACTAAGATGGAGCATCAACTATATTGACCTAACTCCAAATAGAACTCGTAAGAAGAAGTGTCATACATCTCGACCAAGCTTCCCCAACAGGAAACTAGTAGTCATCATCACATGTCTAGGGGAGCATGAATTCACACAACCCTCCCACAACTCTAGGTTTCAGAGGATAAACGATGGGAAATACCTCCACCCCTCATCATAGAACTAGGGTCAACATAACTAGCAGTCATCATCATACGTCTAGGGGAGTGTGACTTCACACAGCCCTCCCACGACACTAGGTTTTGGAGGATAAATGGTGGGAAATACATCCACCCCTCCTTATAGAACTAGGGTCAACACCCTACATCAAGCCCTATTGTGAAACTATTGTTCTTAGAGTCACGTCATCAAACAGCCACTCTAAGAAATTTCTGTGTCCAGTCAAAACCACACTTACCACAAATCATAGCAATAATTTGAATCATAAATTTATAACTTATAACATACACTATCATCTTGATGTCTACGACATCCATGTTATATCATCATTGTAGTCATTTGGCTATCACATAGCTCATCAACCTGTAGGTTAGTTCACCAATAACTCATATATATGTATATACATCATAATTTCATATAAGAATCCATATCTGTATTGGTGTTCAATTAAGAAATCTGTGTTTATTTTTATCATGGCTTGCATCTGTTATGCATTCACAACATAACTTTTATTCAATATCCATGTACCTAAATTCCATATCTTAATTTTCATGTTTAAACAAATCAAAAGAGTTATCATCATCATGAGTATATAACAATGATAATAATAGTACGCAACACATAAATAGGTCAAGATGTACACTTGTCACATGTCTATATCAACATTGTTGAGTCCAAATAGTTATTAAGCAATGAATTACTAAGATGAGAAAAATCAAAGTTCTAACTACCTAAGGCCAAAATATGGGGCATTACATACACCCACCCTTCAAGAAACTTCGTTCCGAAGTTATGGTCAATCTCAATATGAGGGAAAATCATTGACACAACTTATATATGTCTTCCATGATAGCAAACCCTATGTTATATTGGTCCCATTGGACCTTGACTTGATTAAAATGTGTTGAATATATTAATATCTTGATTGCACTACCCCTATTTGGTAGGCACCTTATTGTGTCCCAACTCTATTTTATTACCACTTGTAATTTAATTAATAAACTATTATGTTATAGATTTTTATTTATTTTTAGTTCCATATTTAAATTATCGTCTACTAGTTTGACCACCATTTGAACCTTATCTCATCATTGGTTATGTAGTTAAGTGAATATTATATTGAGTTCAACATTATTTTCATTAAGTCATACATACAATTCCGCTTGAGGTATATTGATAATTATCGACGAGCATTTGTCGACTTTGATCATCACTCTAGCTTGACAATACACTAGAAAGTATCACTAGAAAGTCATAGATATTCTCATACACAAAACATATAATACAGAAGAATTTAAGAGTAGAACAGGTCATTAGTTGTTTTTGATCATCATAAATATTATGGAGACCTTAAAACTCATTGACCTCCCCATGAAACCAACCTCTTGCTAACTTGTAAGTGGTAAATGTATTTCTTGTAATATTGATGTGTCCTTCACTCTTAACATTACTAAGGTTAGATTTTCCTTTACAATTACTACAAAACATGCTTATGACTATGTTTTTATTCAAAATAGAATTTATTAAAGACCTTCCACTTACTAATAAAGTGGAGGATGACTCCTAAGTCATACATTACACAATGTTTTCCACTTCGACAATTTATTTTCTAAGTTACAAGATTTTTTTTTTAATACGATAACCCTAACCTTAAAACATATCAATTTGGTCTTTAATTATAATATTCACTTTGAATTCTCTATTCCATACTCTAAGAATCATATTCCACACTCTAGCTTCAAGGGGTTACATAATTCTATACTTACAATTGTTGTATTGTTGTTTCCCTATTGCAATGTGATGGACGTATACTCTTGATGCCACCCTATTTTCATAATAAGTTAGCTACACAACACTATGCACCATATTTTTAATTTAAATATATATAACACATTTTATTAATCTAATTGATTTATTCTAACAACAGATTTTATTATTTGTTAATATTTTTATAATCTTGAAACATGAGGTTCTCATGAGTAAGCACTCCCTTGTCTCAACCATAATGCATTTCTCATACACAAGTGTTTTTTTTTTAAACAATATATTTATAGTTCGGTAAAAATTCCAAACATTAATTTGTTGTTCCCTAAATCCTTATTAAAATTAATATAGTGAAATTAAACACATAATTTTCCTTTAACCTTATTAATTTCGACATCATTACCTTATGGTCAAAACACCCTAACCATTATTATATGTGATTAATTTATATGGTATAGTAGTATTATTATTTTACATACATTTTCCATTTATAAAATTTTACATCCTAATATAAAAATATTTGATAGTACTTTGATATTTTATAAGGGTCCAAGGTGGAAGTGGGTGGTTAGAAACAATGTTATATACTAACACATAAAACACAATGTATATTTATCACTATTCATCATATCACTATTTCTTACATATTTACTGCAACTTGAACTCATATACAATATTTAATAGATTTCCCACAATTCAAAGTTGATTTAATTAACCTAGATCACTTAAAAAGATCATCATCTATTAGTTTACTATAGTTTTTGTACTAGTAAAACTTAATGGATTGGTTTAAGTAGCATTTCAATATTTATTTATTTTTATTTTTACTATAGTTTTTGTACTAGTAAAACTTAATGGATTGGTTTAAAGTATCAATATTTATTTATTTTTTGTTTTTTTTATATATATATATATATATATATATATATATATATATATATATATATATATATTACTATCCCAAAATTTACAATCTCAAACCTAAAGTAATTAAATCCATGTTAAAGCTAGTGAAAGAAAAAGAAAAAAGAAAAAAGAGTTCCTTAATTTAAACCCTAGTTACTTATATCCTTCATACGAGAGCTACTTCCTTCCTCGTTTAAATGTAAGTCGGTTCCTTGTAATTTGACAACCATAGAGATTGTTCTGATGACCAGAACTAATTGTCATGGGGACCGTAGATGATGAAACTAGTTTCGCCTTTCGACATGATTACTAAAATCGTATCATTAATGTTTATCAATTCTTATTAAACCTGACTTAAATAACATGAAAATGTACAGTTTCCATAAATGAACTAATATAAAAAAGAGAAAGGAACATTGTCGTATACAACATATATCAATGTAGTAGGTGTTACCTGTATATGTTTGAATTATGTGTAGTGGAATAAATGATACGACAATCATTGGCCAAGGCTGGTACAAGCATAAGACAAAAAACAACTATCAACCAAAGATCGGTCCAATAGTAAAAGGAAGAAACATCAATGGAATTAGTGGTTTGGGATTATTGATTTTATGTTTCCTCAAGGAAAGTCATGAAAACTTTATGAATTGTAAGAGCAACCAATCCAATCGAACCTATCACTTGTCCTCATGTGTTAAGCAACAGATTTGTAGTCCTTTTCAAGGCATAATGGCATTGAATTTGTAGGTGGTGTTGGCGACGGAAGTCACTCCTGGATTTCTTGCAGGAGAAGAGCCCGACGCCCATCAGTTTATGTCACAGTTTATGTATGGAAGAGGTGATCGAATGGAAGTAAACTCGGATGATATTGTTTCGAATCCGAAACTAGGCCAGGCATGCATGGGTAGGTGAGGTCTTCGACATACTTCAGACAGTGATTTGTAGTAAGGGTGAGTAGGGGGAAGACTTGTATCAGAGAGATGCAAAGGTCTGTTGTCAACATCAGGTTTCTAGTAGACTGTAGAAGAATGCATTTAAACGCGATATCTTCTTACATTCAAACACAGAAAACTAGGGAGTACAATAGTGTCACAATAAATCCTTTATCATAACGCAACTGCAATAATTCAAGTGAATCAGTCAATCATGAACTCCCTCAGTATGAGATGAAAACTAGATGAAATAGGGAAACTATCTTTCATAAAACAAGAAATCTTACATATAGATGCATAACCAAAGAACTAGAGCGTGTGTTAAAACATTACAATCAGGAGCTTTTCTCTACCATCGATACTTACAAAATACAAAAACTGAGCCTATATACTCAGGAAAATTTGCCTAACAGAGGCATGCCCAGTCACCCATGGCTCGGTGTCTTTTCAGTCAAATTCATACTGAAATCCTTCTTCATGCGCCACCTTAACTACGCATGGCTCCTGTAAGGAGGGTAGCTCAGCCATTAAGTGTTGAGCTAGCATGAGAAAACTTCTCTGTCTCTTCAAAGACTTCGACATGGATTCTTTGGAAAAAATGGTACACAGGACCCCTTCGAGTAGACCACTTGCCAGACCTTCCATATCTCACACTTAATGAATGAAAGGAGGTTTCAACCACCAGTTCATGCCTTCATTTACTCCAAGAGAGACACAGGATTGAGATCGAATCCAATGGCACCTGGAGGTTGCGATGATTTCCTCTTGTAACTAAACTCAGTTCCTTTGGCCCCTCTTGGATAGCTCTCTTTGTCTCCCAAAGGACAACGAGCTATGACTATGTGCTTACTCCCAAAGTTGTTTTCGGCGTTCGCGGATATGAAGGGGCTGATCCATGCTTCTTGAAATCGCGATGAGTGAAACATCGAGATGGCTTAATCTGGCGCCACGCGTCCTTCAAATCTGACGGTACTAAATTCACCCGATGTTGTTGCGGGCCCTAGGTCCTTGATGCTCTCGTCACTTCGCGCATCGGGGATATGAGGGATATGCTTCTTGCGCTTCGAAATCATGATGGGCAAGATGGCAGGGAGCCTAATCACGCACCAGGTGTACCCTTTATATGGATGGTTGAGACTTCTCCTCAATATGGTGGGCCCACCTTTGGGCACTTTCTACGCTTCGGGGTTCGTGGATAGGAAGGAGTAAGTCTTCTTGCTATGAAATCACGATGAGCGAAAGGCTAGGAGGACACAATCGTGCACCACGTGTTCATCCAGGATGAACAGCTGAGATCACTCTCAGCGCTTTGGGGCCCATCTTGTCGAATGATAAACATTAGCGCCCCTCCTTTAGGTCTACTCGTTTATGACCAGGTGCCAAAACCATGAGCCTAATTCTGGGCGCTTTCAGCATTTTGGGATTTGAGGTTTCAAGAGGTGAAATGACGAGGAGCGCTTACCCCTCGAACTCCCGAATGTTGATGTGGCACGGATGTGTGCCGCGCGTCCTTCAGATGAACGACCCAGATAAAATTCATTATATAAAGTGGGCTACCCCCATTGATAGGCTTGCTTGACGTGACCCAGTGCTAGGACCGTGGACGTGGCTCCAAAGGTGCTTTCAACATTTCATTGATCGACGATTTCAGCTGTAAAGAATGGGAGGCTTTGTGTCTCCCGAAACGTCGATCCCTAAAATGCTGATTGACTTCCACCTGTCTCAACTGGATTGGACGACCCAGATTTTCCTTGAACTATTGGTGCTACACTTCATGCTAAATCCTGGACAACTCGGCAGCCCCGAAATCTTGATGACCGTCGATTCTCTTTGCAATTGAATCTCAGTAGCTGACAACCAACACTTCGCCCGCTTGCTTGACTTGTGATTAGAAAGAGATTCTCCCGCTTTGCGTTGGGGCGCTTCCCGTGTAACCTCCAGACTTGGGTGTATTTGAGCCCCAAGAAAAATAATGTCACTAACATTAGGCTCCATGGGGGATAGAGTCGTCCCTGTGATGCTCTAAGAACTTATTCTGCAGTTTCAGTGCCTTGCTATTGGGCTATGGAGTCTTTTACTAAGCCAAAAATATACAAACAGAAAATGAATAAAGAACTAAAAGATAATATTTACAAACAAAGGAGCTGTCTAAGGCTCAAACAAAACACTTCTTTAGAAAATGCACATTTACTGGGTTGTTGAAAACCTCTTTTCCCTCCAGATCATGCAACTGGTACGTGTTGTTTGAGAAGTCCTCAGAGATTCTGAAGGGGTCGATCCAGAGGGCATCAAACTTGCTATGTTTTCCCTTATCATGTCTTGGTGGATCTCACTTAAGTACCAAATCCCTGATCTCGAACTCCTTCTTCCTGACCTTCCTATCAAAAGCCTGCTTGACCCTTTGCTGATGACTATGAGTGGTGTCCCTCACCTGTTCCCTGATCTGCTATACTTCTACTATCTGATGAATCCTTCTGATCATATGATCCAACTCTCCTTCATAATATTGAAATAAATTTTCCACAAGTAAGGCAAGCTGAGTGGGAAAAACTGCCTCTGCTCCATAAACCAATTGAAAAGGCGAGATGCCCAGGGATTTCTTCATTTTCACTCGATCAGCCCATAAAGAAAATTTCAAATTCGACTCCCAGGACCTTTTGTTGTCCTCCAATAGTCTTTTGATGATCCTTATCAGGCCCTTATTGGAGGATTTGGCTAAACCATTGCCCTGGGGATAGTAGGGGCTGAAGTGAATTAGCGAGATTTGAAACTGCTCACATAACTTAATGAGAGGCTCAGATTTGAAAGAAGTAGCATTATCAGTTACGATCCTGCTAGGACAACCAAATTTGGCTATGATATCCTCCAGGAAGCCGATAATTTCTTTGTGGCATGTACTTCTGGTAGGGACAACTTCTATCCACTTGGTGAAATAATCTGTTACAGTCAAGATCCATCTGTGTTGGCCACTTGAGGGAGGATGAATTTCCCCGATAAAGTCTAGCCCCCACTGTTGAAAAGGTGCTAAAGCTATCACAGGCTTCAGTGGTAGTGGCCCAAGATGTTGTTTCCCTGAGAACTTTTGGCATTTGATGCTGACCCTAATTTCTCTACTAACATCAACGAATAAAGTGGGCCAGTAATACCCAACCCTGAGGATTTTGTGAGCTATGGTCTTCCAGAAATGATTCCCTCCACAAAGGCCTATGTGGAAATCAAACATAACTTTCTGGGATTCTGGTGGGTTCAGACATCTCAGCAACACTCCTAGAGGGTCTCTCCAGTATAAAACTTGCCCAATGAGGCAATATCTGACTGCCTTGAGCTTCAAATCTCTTGCCTTACTTTTACACATTCCATCCGGGGGCTTCAACCCCCGCAGAAAGTACAAAATGTCACGATACCAAGCACACTCTGCCAGCAATATGCCTTCCTGAGAGTGTTGACTAGGCAACTCAACTTGTTGAATTCATGAGTAGGTATTGATGAAACTAATGCACAAGGCTTCGTAATTGGATTCAACCAATAGTTTGGCTAAACCTTGCCCCCTAACCAACTTGGTGGGCTTTATCTCCAAGTCAAATTCCATGATTCTAGTGATCCATCTGCCTCTTCTCCCATCTATATGAGGTTGTATAAGGATGTCCTTCACAGAAGTCGAAGGAACATATGTGGTTACCCTTGAGTGCAGGACATACATTCTGAAAGCTTTGAGATCTTTCACTAAGGCATAGGCCTGTTTCTCCATGATTTCATACCTGATCTTTGCATCTCTTAATGCCTTGCTAAAGAAGGAAATGGGTTGCTCTCGCCCTTCCTTATTTTTATGCAACAAGACCACCGCTACTGTATCAAAATAAGCAAAAGAGAAAATTAGGAACTCTTTGGAATAGTCAAGACTGATCAGCACAGGTTCCTTAGTCAATGCCCTTTTTATTTGGATAAAATATTCCCTAGGTTCAGCAGTCCATTTTACTTCATTTCCTTTCCTGAGCATGGCTGTGATATGTTTCACCAAATCATCAAAATTTGAGATGAATCTCCTCAAGAAATTGATCTTTCCCAAAAAGGCATGAACTTCTTTCTTGGATCTAGGAAGTGATAGGGTTTGAATCGCCTCTACCCTACTAGGATCAATTCTCACTCCCTCTGTTGATACTATATGGCCTAATAACTTCCTCTTCTTCATAGAAAACAAAGATTTCTTGGGGTTTAGGGATATGCCAAACCTCAGGCACTTCAGGAAAACTTTCCTCAAGTGGCAGTGGTGCTCCTTGTCTGACCTAGAGAAGACCGTGATGTCATCTAGATAGATTACCACAAACTAGTCCTTCTCCCCAATGAAGGCTATATCCATAGCTCATTGGAACGTTGCTCCCACATTCATCAATCCAAAAGGCATTTTTACATACATGAATGTACCCCAAGGAGTGGTGAAGGATATTTTTTCTCTGTCCTCAGGCATGACTGCTATCTGATTATAACCAAAAAAATCATCAATCATGGATATCCTAGAGGCACCCATTACCATTTTCAATATGTGTTCCATGTTGGGCAAGGGATAATTGTCTTTCCTTGAGCTCCTGTTCAGGTTCCTGAAATCAACACAGAGTCTGATTTCTCCACTTTTATTCCTTACTAGGACCAAATTGGTCACCCATTCGGAATATCTCAAGGGGACAATGATTTGGGCATCTAAGAATTTCTTCACTTCTTTCTCCATGACAGGTAGCAACATGGGATTTATCTGCCTCATCTTCTGTCTGAACGGTTTAGCCTCTTCCTTTAGTGGGATCTTGTGCTCAATGACAGATGTGTCATAAGTCTTGAGGTCTTTTTATGTCCATGCAAACACATCAGTGAAATATTTTAGCAACTCAGTATATTCGGCGTTCTGTTCTCTGGTCAAACTGCTTGATAATTTGAAAAACCTGGGCTCCTCCTGTGTGCCAATTTTGCATTCGGTTGTATCAGCATCTTCATTTGAAACCTTACCCTTTACGGCCACATCATTCCCATCGAAAAGCCTTTCCAATGGGACTAGTCCTGTCAGAATGTGATTGTTGGGCAGCTGAATAATCTGGTGATTAGAAATTTTATTTAAAAACACCTCAGGGTAAGGGTTACCTTCCGGGTTGGGATCCTGATCAATGTGCACTGCAGAAAATTCATCAATAGATTGGAGAAATTTTTCAATCTCCATATCGTCTTCGAATACCTTCCAATGCTTGACATTGTCTGGTACAGAGGGCCTATATCACATTTCAACATCATATTTGACCATCGGTGGCAGAGGAACTTTGAGAAAACTAGCTGAGACAACTAAAGAATTGGCTAAAGTATTATCCCCTCTTGGAATAAAAGAAATGTTAAAGGCCAAGGAGAATCTATCAATCAGGTTCCATACTTCATTTCTGTAATTCCTGAGCCGGGGATTATTAGCACGATAAGCATTTCCGACTTGCTGGATAATTAACTCAACGTATCCAAATATTGCTATTTCTTTAATCCCCATTTCCTTTGTGGCCCTCATACCTAGAACAAGAGCTTCATACTCCACCACATTGTTGGTGGTTTTGAATTCCAGCTTGTATGACAGGGCTATGGCCTCTTGACAAGGTGATATGAAAACCACCCCAGAACCAGCACCAACACCTTCGCTAGAAGAAGCTCCGTCAAAAAACATCTTCCACACAGAAGGGGTTGGAGGAGGAATTGGATAATGAAGACTGGGCTTCTTTCTGACTTGGAAAGGGTCTTCGGGAGCATCAGTGAGCTGTAATAAACTAGACCCCAGGTCGGTATGAAGTGCAAAGATGGGGTGATTGGTGGGATTTGCTTCATCACTAACAATGCAAGCCAACTGAGCTTCTCTATATAACCTCCTTTCTTCCCCTCCAAAGACTAGAATGGTGGCATACGTGAGATCCATCTGCAATGTTCCCCCAAGATTTTTAATCTAAGATTTAGACAAAAGCATGCCAAATTTGGGGGGAACGTCAGCTACCACAATATCCATGAACACACTCTTCATGGGCAACTGAAACAAAGAAACCGCCAGGTCTTTGATGACTCCTATACACTGCACTCTTCTTGAATCGAAAGAGTACAAATCATGCTAAGTTTTTGTCACCTCCAGTCCCAACTCTTCCATAACTATTTTGGGCATAAGGTTATGGGAAGCCCCTGAATCCATGAGGTAGTTATGCAACACTTTATCATGTATATTCAGGGATGTGTAGAAGGGAGGGGATGAATCATATCTATCTTCTACCATGGGCCCTAGGACAACTGTTGGATTTTGATCCTAGATATTTATTGATTCAGTGGAAGGTTGGAGGAGCTCAGATTGTAGCAACTTGGAGAGGGACCTTTTGAAATCTTCTTTTTTAACTAGTTTCAATAGGGGTACAGGGATTCTAATCTTCTGAATTTCATGCTCAAAATTGAAGGAAGGAATAGGCTTAGGAGTTTCCCTTACCTCAGTGACAGGTTCCTTGGCTGCTGGTGAAGCATTTTGAGTTTTCTTTTCTTTAGTAGTGATTGTTGCAGCTTTAGTAGACCTTTCTATTATGAGGGGTTGATTTTGGCTGTCAAAGTCTCCCTCTTTCTTTCTTGACCTGAGGTTGTATCTATTAGAGGCGTGACTGGCCCTTTCTCCCTTACCTAACTCATGGATTTGAATGTTCATTAGGGATTTCTCATATGCAAACTGAGTCAAATGAGGAAAAGGAGGAGCTTCTTCAACACAATGAATTTCGGGGTCAAACTCGTCTATCTCCTCCCCTCCCTCATCAGTAACCAGGTTGTTTTGGAGAGGGGTTTGAATCCTTTGATCTTCTCTGTCTTTTTCCCTTTGTTCCCTTGGGAAGGCCCATGGTCCATTGTTATCAAGTTTCCTGAAACCTCTACCATCAACATTCTGGGGATTTTTGTACATGGGCTTCCCTTCTAACTCCCACCTATCCATTCTAGCAGAAAGTGACTTTAGTATTCTAGCTGTCTCATCTGTCTGAAGGGGTAGGGTAGAGGAGCTAGATGAGGAAGCTTCAGGCTTCTTCATGGATGTGTTTCTACCAGCAGTGTTCCTAAGTTGGTCAACAACCAATATATTAGATTCTACCTCCACGACTGCATCTTGCATATGGGACAGAGTAGTGGCTCTTCTTTCCCTGAGCAGGAGGCAGAAATCAGGATCAAAAGTGCTGGAATAAGTGATCTTTGTAGAGGCTTCTGAGGGTTTTATCTTAGCAGGGATTTTATTGTACATTTTATTGAATCTCTTGGAGAAGTCAGAGACAGACTCTCCTTCTTTTCTCTTCAAAGACCCAAACTCTGTCATGTAATACATGAAGTCTTTTTTATCTCCCCACTGTCTCAAAAAGGCATTATCTAAAGCTTCGATTCCATCAATATATCCAGGAGGCAGGGCTTTGAACCATTTTCTAGCCTCACCTTAAAGGCTATGGAAAAAAATCCTCATCCATACATCTGCATGCATGATGACATTATCATCTGTGAAATGGTAAAAGGCTTCTAGGTGTTCTTCTGCAGTTATGTCCCCCTCACCTGTAAACTTGGGCAGCTGCTTGAGGTAACCATCTGCTGGGAGGGCGTTGAGAGGCTGCGGTAGCATGAGGGCAGGATACCTAGCAGCTATAATGGCCTCCATTGTGGTCATAGGGGGATTGCTCCTGCATAGGGATATTAGGTGGAGGAGAACTTGAAGGAGAAGGAGTTCGTGAAGGGTCTACTGGGAATGAGTCCTAAAGTGGAGTGGGAAACAAGATGGGATTAAGGGAGAAGGCTAGTGAGCTTAAATTAGAGGATGTTTCTCTTCACGCAGAAGTGACAACAGTAACAAGAGGAGGAGCGGTAAGGCCAGGAGTGGGAAAATATTTTGTGGTCCTGGGTCTACGCCAAGGTGCAGCTTCAGGAGAAATGGGTGTGACAAGGATTTCTCCCTCTAATCCAAAACCAGGGGGAGAAACCTCAACAGGAACACTCCCGAAATTTAGGAAACGATAAACTTCAGAAAGCGGTCTGCTAGGAAACTGAGGAGGAGAAAATGGAGTGCTTACAGATGGAGATGGCATATTACCTGGTTCAACAATGATAGCTTCTCCTTCTGAGGCCTTTCCTTTCCTTAGAACTACCTCCAGATCAATTTCAGATATAGCTTGAGTCAGTTGTGGATGGGACTGTGTGTGTCTGCCTCTGAAAGCCACAATTGACATGGCAGGTTCACCACAGTGGAGTCGTCACAATGGAGTCGCCAGGTGCACAGTAGAAATATTCAAAGGCTCTAATACCTGATGCACCTTTGGAATCAGAAGCTCAATGTCATTTGATCCCAGGGAAGATTTTCAACTTCGTCCCCGACAATGGTGCTAGAAATGTTGGCGACTGAAGTCACTCCTAGATTGCTTGCAGGAGTTGAGCTCAACGCCCATCAGCTTATGTCACGGTTTGTGTATGGAAGAGGTGATCGAAAGGAAGTAAACTCAGATGATATTGTTTTGAATCCAAAACTAGGCTAGGCATGCATGGGTAGGTGAGGTCTTGGAAATACTTTAGATAGTGAGTTGTAGTAAGGGTGACTAGGGGGAATACTTGTATCATAGAGATGCAAAGGTTTGTTGTCAACATCAGGTTTCTAGCAGACTGTAGGAGAATGCATTTAAATGCGAGATCTTCTTACATTCAAACGCAGAAAACCATGTTATACAATAGTGTCACAATAAATCCTTTATCATAACGTGACTGCAATAATTCATGTGAATCATTCAATCATGAACTCCCTCGGTTTGAGATGAAAACTAGATGAAATAGGGAAACTGTTTTTCGTAAAACAATAAATCTTACATACAGATGCATAACTAGAGAACTAGAGCGTCTATTAAAACATTACAATCGGGAGCTTTTCTCTACCATTGATACTTACAAAATACAAAAACTAAGCCTATATAATCAGGAAAATTCACCTAACAGAGGCGTGCCCAGTCACCCAGGGCTTGGTGTCTTTTCAGTCAAATTCATACTGAAATCCTTCTTCACGCACCACCCTAACTGTGCATGGCTCCTGTAAGGAGGGTAGCTGAGCCATTAAGTGTCGAGCTAGCGTGTGTAGACTTCTCTGTCTCTTTGAAGACTTCGGCATGGATTCTTTGGAAAAAATGGTACACAGGACCCCTTTGAGTAGACCGCTTGCCAGACCCTCCATATCTCACACTTAATGAATGAAAGGAGGTTTCAACCACCTGTTCATGCCTTCATTTACTCCAAGCGAGACACAATATTGAGATCATATACGATGGTGCCTGGAGGTCACGATGATCCCCTCTTGCATAGCTCTCTTTGTCTCCCAAGTGACCACGGGCTATGACTCTGTGCTTACTCCCAAAGGTTTTTTCGGCGTTCGTGGATATGAAGGGGCTGAACCATTCTTCTTGAAATCGCGATGAGTGAAATGCCGTGATGGCTTAATCTAGTGCCACATGTCCTTCAAATCCGACGGTCCTAAATTCACCCGACGCTGCTACGGGCCCCAGGTCCTGAACGCTCTCGTCACTTCGCGCATCGGGGATATGAGGGAGCTGATTCTTGCACTTCGAAATCCTGTGGAATTTGAAATCAAAACCTTAAGGACTGCTTTAGCTGTCAACCTTGATTTGACCGATGCACAGATAGCCAGGTTGCAGCAGCTTAATGAATTGGATGAAACAATACTAGATGCCATTCATCAGAAAACTATGATTCAACAACAAAGATCAAAATGGCATGACAAAACTATCAAGCATGAGCAATTCCAAAAAGGTAATTGGGCTCTACTGTACGACTCTCGGTTTAAAGAATTTCAAGGGAAACTACATACAAGATCGCTTGGACCTTACGAAGTAGACACTGTTTTCCCCAATGGAACAATAAGGTTCCTCACAATCGATGACTCTAAAACACTGTTACTTGTAAATGGTCATCGACTCCGTCTGTACCAGCACCCTATTTCCAAAGAATATTTTAAGGCTACATGTGTGGCAGACTCTCATTACCTCTTTTTAGAGGGGGCTCCTACCCCTCATTGCAATTAATTCTTTTTAATTTAATTTCTTTAGTATTAGATTAGATTTTGTTTACTAATAATCCCTATCAAGAAATACCATGTTACAATTGATTTTTGCAGATTCCCGATCAAAGCACAGGCTTACTAAGAAAGGACGATCCTACTTCAAGAAGAGACAAGCTTCCCCATTGCTGAAAAACCACTGTTCAACAACTTTTTGCTCCTTCTTCATTGCTGAAACACTAATGTTCATCAACTTTTTGACTTTCTCCATTGCTGAAACAACACTATTCAACAACTTTGTGCCTTTTCACCACTACCGAAACACCACCGTTCCACAATTTCTCGCCCTTCTTTTCCCATTGCTGAAACACCACTGTTCAAAAATCTTCCACATTTTCCCCATTGCTGAAACTCCATTGTTCAACAATTTTCTACATTTTCCCATTGCTGAAACACCCCTGTTCCGCAATCTTCCACATTTTTCCCATTGCCGAAACACCACTGTTCAACAATTCTTCACATTTTCCCATTGACGAAACAACACCGTTCAACAATTGTTTCTCCTTCTTTCTATGGCTGAAACAACACTTCCTTAGCAGTATTCTACAACATCACCTTCCAGCAAATATTTCTCTATTCTTTTCCCCATTGTTGAAACAACAATGTTCAACAATTTTCTACATTTTTCCCATTGTTGAAACACCCTTATTTCGTAATTTTCCACATTTTCTCCATTGCCGAAACACCACTGTCCAGAAATTTCTCCCTTTCTCCATACTGTTGAAACATCACTGCCTCAGCAGTATTCTCCAACATCAATCTTCATCAAACATTTCTCTATTCCTTCCCTATGGCTGAAACGCCAACTTTTTAGCATTCTTTGTCAATAAGCTTTTGTGCTCTCATACTACATTTTGTCTTTCCAGCAAACAAATCCATGATACAATTCCTCTAACAAATCAAAAGTCTTTGCCATGGCCACTGCAGAACTATTATGGATAGAAACTATATTTTGTTTGAAGTACGAATCAAAAGGTAAAGGTGAGGTATGTAAATTTTATGTAAATACAATTAAGCTATAGTTAATGAGAAGATTCCAACTCATTATTACCACTCATGTAAAATCATTATTAGCCACACTTGAAGGGCGGGGGGGGAAGGAAATATCGAACTTTTATACCATCATTTCACACAAATTAACCACCACCATTCCTATTTACCATCCTTTCGTTTGTTTCACCACCATTTGCATGCCTTCACTCAAAAAACTCACTCTGCACAGAAGCGGTTACTCGACTCTTTGACGTTGCATTTTACCAAGTTGTTAGCTATGGGAGGCCCTGTTATATGATACAAACCCGCCACGATAGCCCTGTTATAACTGTATCCAAAAATTTATCAAATTTTTCTTCTTATCAATTTTTTCTGCAGGCAGGATGGCTCGGTTATTTTCAAAGACTCCAGGGGTATGATCAACAACAGGTTCTACAATTTGCTCAAAATATCTAGGAAGATCATTCCATTGTTCAAGGGTTTTGGATTCTAGTTATAGAAGAGGATATAGCACAGGTTTCGGGCCTCCCTACCAATGGCATTCGCTTGTTCAGCCGTAAACATATCATCCTCAATGCCTAGCAGGATTTCCTCTTGCCAAGGGAACAAATTGAACCCAAAGGATAGGGTGTACGACTTAGCTTGTTGCTGCCTCCATGGCCAAAATTTGCAAAATTTATCAAGAACTACCTTACCTGTGAAGGCTGATACCAGGTAGTCTACCAGTTCGATTTTGTCCTGTTGTCTCATTTAATACATGCTAGATTGGTGAACATTCCTTATTATCTGCTCGGATGTCTTAGAAATATGTCGCACTACTGTAAAAAGGCTAAATATCTCGCCCTTTCACTCACCCATCACCGTCTCGTTCAACTTCTTAGCCAAAAGGGTTTTTCCCAACAAAACCCTCCACTAAACAACCCACCCATAGATCCCCAAGAAGCTGTTGAAATTCCTGAAAATCTGCAGGAACAACATCCACAAAACCATCCAGATCCTCCAGAAATACCTAAGAGTCCTCCTACAGACCCAATCAATCCAATTAACCCACCTACCATACCAAGCCCACCCCACATTTTACCAGAATCATCCACTCCTGCCCTTCATATTCTTAGTGATGATTCTGAACTAAAAAATTCTCCCTGTCCCATCATTGAGGAAAAGCCCCCATGTAAACGAAAGTAAATTCCTTTCTTTCCACCCTTTTTACAAAGAAAATGAGCAAGGGCCTCAACAAGGGTAGCCACTACTACCACTACCCTAAACCCCCAACCCATTCGACTAATACCCCGTACACCTCCAACCTCCCAAATGCTGGAATCTTTACCTATTCCACCCACGTGCACTGAAACATAAGAACTAGATGCCCAGTGTGTTACGACATCATCTATTTCAAATCAAGTAGCTGAAACACAAGAACCAACTACCCATTTGTTAGCTGAACCACAAGAACCAACTACCCATTCAGTAGCTAAAACACAAGAACCAGCTACCCATTTAGTAGCTAAAACAAAAGAACCGGCTACTCATTCAGTAGCTAAAACACAAGAACCAGCTATAGCTGTCACACAAGAACCAGCTATAGCTGAAACAAAAGAACCAGTTGTTGATATTGATACCGAGACACAGGAATCAGAGGCCCAGGGTGCTGCAACATTACTTTCTTTACATCAAGAAGCTAGAACACAAGAATTAGTTGTTGATCCTGTACCTACTCCAAAAGAACCAACTAGTGCGTCTGTGACTGCGATACAAGAACCAGTCACCCCTCAACCAGAACCAATAATGGCTTCTATCTTACAAGAAAATGAGTTCCGAAGGTCTTAATTGGAAGCCTACAAGCAAGAGCTAGCCATGGAAAAGGAAGCCTATGAGAAGGAACTTAAATTGTACACCCTAGCTCGCATAGCGACCATGTCAGAGGGAACTACAACAGAGAATTCGTGTAGAGAATATATGTGCAGTCAATGTGGGGACATCTACTATCAAGAAGGCTACAAAGTAATTCAAATTCCAATGCCATAAGATCCCCCTGCACCTTCGACTTTTGTAGTCAAAGAAGAACACCCTGTTGTTACACAATAACCAGCAGGACCTTCCAAAATTAAGACTGAACCCTGGCCTACAAAAAATGTCAAATCTAAAACCCCTGCTTTTGTTAATAAAGTTGTACAAACATTTCCTATTGATGAATCTGCCCCTCACAGCCAGATCAATACCCACATCCTTGTGGAACAAGCCACTTAAACCCTACCTCAGCCTACTACTTGCAATGTTGAAACATAAACTCAGCCATGGGATGAGCAGGCAATAATAGTTAAATGGAAAAAAGAGTATGTTGTTACACAGGCCAAAAGCCTGTAGAAACACAGACAAATCTGGATAAACCACATCTATTCAAACTGGGAAGCTTTGGAGCAAACATGACAGGAATCTCATGCCTATAAGAAACAAAATAAAGAGCTAAAAGGCAGATTGCTCCTGATATTTGAATTGGCACAAAAGTTGTTGGCTGCAAGGAAACCATCTTGCAATTACTCTTTGTTCCTCATGGAACGACTTACATTGTTTCAAATTAAATCAATCAAAGAAGGAAGACCCCATGCAGTGTTAAATCCAACAGATTTTGTTAAAACTTTTGTAGAATCCTCTGCTATGGATCAACACCTTCTCTATGAGTTACATTTTCATAATGAGGCCATCCATGAGAACCGACAGCTTAACCTTAACCCTCTTGTCGGTGACATCCAGATTCGGGCACTCACCTCCTTCCTCAAAAATCAGATTATATGGAAGGATGACTTCCTAGCTGCCAAACATAACGAGGATAACTGCCTTCTCTGGATAAGGCCAGAACTACAAAATGATGCCACCTTTGTTACAGAGTATTATCAGTTTTTAAAGAAACCAGGGATGACTCAACACATTCAACAATTACAGACATCAGTGCTTCAGGATTGTCAACAGTTCATTAAATCCATAGAGATTGTTTCCCTACAAGAAAATAACATGTTTTGGCAACAATCTACTAGGAAAAGACAAGAACACAATCCTTTCAACCCCACTAATCTTGAGATAGCAATCTCCAGGGTACCTAGGTACATCAAGTGTGTTCAGTAATGTGCTGAGAGCTGGATAGGGTATCAGTTTCATTTTCCTATCCTCTGGATGCCAACAGAGAAATATCAAGTTCATTATAAGTTGCCTAAGAAGTCCGAAACAACAGATTGGCAAAGGTTACAACATGTTCAAGGGTTCAGAGCTCCAGCATACAACACCTTCCACAACTACTGCTTGAGTAACTTGCACACTCAGAGGTAGTATCCAGATTCTGATTCAGATTGAAGTTGCCCAAGGACATGCAACATTTTAAGTTGGGGGGGATGTTAGGACCATACAATGTACCTTTTTTCTCACACTTTTTGCTACTTTTACACCCTTGTTTCAATCACATTTAAACTCACATTATCACCTTACCCTATCTTTCCAAATGTATACAAAGTCTCTTCTCTTTACTATATGTTTAATCTGTTTTGCATATAATTTTACATTACTCTCGTATTTAACTGTTGATCAAAAATGTATAAGTGTTGAAATAGTTCGAATTGCAAATTAGCATTGAAGCCTGTTACTGAAACAATTAAAGCACACAAACCCTGTGGCTGAAACAGTCTGTGGACTACGATGCTAAAACAACAACTCACACAGAAGGAGTTGTTACACTCTCCGTGGTCTACGATGCTGAAACAATAACTCACATAGAAGAAGCTATGACATAGTTCGTGGTCTACGATGCTGAAACAAAAACTCACATAGAAGAAGTTGTTACACCCTCTGTGGTCTACGATGCTGAAACAACAACACAAAGTTGTTACATTGACCAAAACAACCGCACCTTGAGCCAACATTAACCATCGTTGTTGCCTAAGACCAAGTTGTTGAAACAATCAGAATGCAAATCGTGTGGCTGAAACAACCCACGATTTGCGATGCTGAAACAACATACAACAACAGTAACAAGAAGACAAATAAAGAATTTGTTACTCTAGCCGCAACAGAAACACCTCACTCAACACTTGTAATAGGATTATGTTATGGGAGACTAGTATATCCTATTCCAGTATAGAAATCAGATCTAACTAAGAATAGGATTCAGATGTGCAAATGTAATTTGATGATCAAATTGTATCGAGGGGATTATCCTCTTTAAATAAGAGGAAATCATCATTAGAGAGGATCTTCTTTTTGGCTAAGAAAGGATTTATAGAGAGGGACGTGTTTTATTTCAGACATTGTAATATGATACAGTTGACAGATGAATAAAAAATTGTTCTGAGCATTTCTCTCTAGTTCCTTTCATTTTAGGGGAATCTTGTGAGAAGGGAGGGCCCACCTTCTTCACAATATTCATCTATTAGCTTTGTAGTGTGTTAGTGTTATTTCTGTTTATACCTTGATTAAATTATGTTTTGCTGAAACACTACTTTACTAAATTATGTCTTGCTGAAACTCTGCTTTACTAATTGTTACATTGTTTTCATATGATTCATGCTTGGGTAACTATTAATCATTCTATTTAGCAATCATGTTTGGTGAATTTATGAAAGCTTGATAATCAGGGATAGGTGCTAAAGATTCCTGCTTGGGGAATAGGGTCCTATTCTCTGTTAGATATAGTTAGCCTTCAGTGCATGTCAATTATTTCAATTTGTGATGATTTCATGAAAGTGTGCTAGTCGGAAATAGGTGTCAAAGATTCTTCCTCGAGGAATATGGTCATGTTCTCTATTAAGAGGTAGTTAGTCTTTAGTGTGTGTCAATCATTTCAATTAGAAATGAGTTCATAAAAGTGTGGTGATCAGAAACAGGTGTTGAAGATTCCTGCTTTGGGAATAGGGTCTTGTTCTCTTGTTACAGAATAGTTGGTCTTTCCTTTTGCAGTGTCTTGAAATATTTCTTTTCTAGGTTGTTATTTTCTTAATGTAATCCAAGATTCTTTGGACAATTATTTCTTTAAACATTAAACTCTACAATAGGTAGACTGCTTTCCTGTAATTCAAGTTAGAACTTCAGTTTGTTCAAGGAAAAGTGCAATTAATATTTTTTTACTACAACTCTAGGTTGCTTTTGAGATTGAGCATATATAGTGCGTGGTTACCTTTGAAATAAACAGACTTCCCTGGGTTGACAATTTATTTAGCACTTGATTGTTTAGTTAAATAAGCAATTATAGTGACCAACAGAAGCTAAACATGACCTTAAGACTCTAGGAAAAAACACTCTCTAATCCAGCAGTAGATCAACAAGAAGCACAAAGGGAGCTCGAAAAGCACCAGGCCTAAATGGAGGACTCAAGAATCACTCAAGATACCCTGTAGCAAGAGTTAAAGCTACAAACAGATTGGCACCAAGCCTGCAGAGAAGAAGAGAAATACTGGCAGCAAAAATCTAGATGTCTCTGGCTGGAAGTTGGGGATAAGAACACAAATTTTTTCCACAAGTAGGTAGAAGCCCAAAAGCAATTCCAAAGGGTAATGGAAATCCACACTTAGCACCAGACCATCATGGATTTCGAAGGCATCAAATGGGCAATTGTGCAAACATTTGAAACTCTCTATACAGAAACCCAGGTAGAGGTAGTTGTCCCTTCCGCATACCCTTTGAATCTGATTTCAAACTACGTTCAAGAGGAGGCAAACAATAAGCTAACCGCAGAAGTGGATCAACAAGAAATTAAAGAGGCTCTATATCATCTATACCCAGAAAAATCCCTTGGCCTGGATGGCTTCACAGCCATATTCTACCAGAACAGCTAGGACATCATCAAATCAAACCTCACCAAGCTTATCTGAAAATCTCAAATCTGCGCAAGAATTGGAGGAGGAACGAACTTGTCCTTTCTGGTGTTGATCCAAAAAGAAAGAGGAGCGACCATCTTTGGCAGGTTTTGTCCAATCTCCCTGTGTAACACTAGCTACAAAATCCTTACCAACATCATAGCTAATAGATTAAAAAATTTCCTCCCTGTCATAATTCCAGAAAATCAAGGCGGCTTCTTCAAAGGAAGGCATATTATGGACAATATCATCCTAGTCCAAGAGGCTTTGCACTCAAGTATACGTCAAAAGGATAAAGGCATGATATTCAAACTAGATCTTGCAAATGCGTTTGACAGGGTGAGACATGATTTTCTGTTTTAGGTAATGGGGAAAATGGGGTTTGCACGCCCCTTTATAAAGTGGATCAAAGCTTGTATAGCTTCCCCCTAGATCACCCCTTTATTCAATGGAAGAGATATTCACTTATTCCAAGCATCCAGAGGCCTCAGACAAGGCTATCCCCTTTCACCTCTTCTCTATGCCATTCAAGATTTTGTTTTAAGTCTTCAGCTCGATAATGCTCAAACGCAACAAAGTTTGTCCGGTCTTCGTATCACAAATTGGGTAAAGGATATCAATCATGCCCAGTTCATAGATGACACATTGCTACTTGGAGGTGTGAGTACATTGATAGAAAAAAAAATCAAAAAGGAGTTGGACACATATACAGAAACCTCTCGCAGCGTGATTAGCCTAAATAAAAGCAAAATCTACGGATGGAACATCATCCCAAGGGAAATGCTTGAAATTTCAAGAGTCCTGGGAATGGAAGTAAGCACCAGATGGGATGCATTTAAGTATCTGGGAGTCCCAATCTTCAAATCTTCCTATAAAGAAAATCACTGGAACCAGCTAATAAAAAGAATTAAAAATAGAATGAACTCCTGGGGAGCCAACTGGTTAAACTTGGCAGGCAAAATAGTCCTAATCAAAGCTATGCTGGCCAACATTCTGATTTATCAATTATCCATCACTCTAGCTCCAAATAAACTTATCCAAAAGATAGAAATGATGATTAGGTGGTTCCGTTGGGAAGGAGGGAAGAAAACGGGAAGGAAGTTGCACCTCATAAACTAGGGGAAAGTCACCAAACCTTTTCTGGAAGGAGGCCTCCATCTCAGAAATCTCCATACAAAAAATTTAGCATTGGGAGCCAAAATTTTATGCAACACAATCACAGGGAATCCCACCTAGTGCAAAAGATCACTCTGGAAGAAATACTTTAGAGGCCCAAGGAAGAATTGTCTAGAAAAACCTCCAAAAGTGGGAAAAGGCTCCCCTATCTTCTCTCTTTTCCAAAAAGCTTTACACTCCTTTCAAGGCCATTTAACCTCAATTCCAGGGAATGGGAAAGAGATCAATATCTAGAAAGACTCAGTCCTGGGAGAAGCCCCACTCTAGGAGCTCCAGTATCTCGAGTGACTCAGGGACTAGATGCAAGCTCATAATATTAAAATCCTCTGGGACATTTCTTGTTGGGGAAATGATGAGAAGCGCTCTTGGTTGAGGTGGGAAATTACAAACCTACCCCAAGCACTCGAGGAAGACTAGACCACACTTAAGAGAAGGATGCAAGGAAAGACCCCACTACAGGAAAATAAAAAAGATTAGAGAGGATGGGGACATCAAGATGGGCCTTACTCCACGACTTCTGGGTATAAGCATTTCGCTACAATACCCCATGTTCCTCCCAACCCAACGATCTAGAAAGCAGTCTGGAGTTTGAAGTCTATTTCGAAGATAGATATGTTTTACTGGACAATGGCAAATCAGAGAATTATTTCAAAGGGAAATATAAAACGAAGAGGCTTGGAAGGGCCCACTATATTCCCTCTCTGTTGCAATGAGGAAGAACTAATAAATCACCTGCTGCTGGAATGCCCTTTCTCCATGGAGGTCTGGATTCCTATCCTGGGTCTTGGAGTTCCAACTCCCCTTATTCCAAAGGAAACTCACTCACTGCTGTCCAGATGGATATCCCTTTATCCCTTTTGGATGACTAAACAAGGATATCTTTTGGCCCTCTGGAATTCAATCCCGAAATTCATCCTCTGGATGATATAGATTGAAAGAAATAACTGGATTTTTAGAGAAACTAAGAGGACCCCAGAACAAATAGTCTCAAATATCAAGGCTCTTTTTAGTGAAAGTATCCCTTACTTTGTCAAGGCTTAAAATAATAATCCTCTAGCTAGAGATGAAGAAGAATGGCTGAGGCATCTAGGTATCCAATCCCCTCTGTCTCCTTACTCTCATATTCCCCTCAATTGCAGCTGAGAGCTCAGGATGGGGAAGCTGGAATTAGAGAACTAGAAACTCTCCAAGAACCTCAATTTTCTTTCATTCGACGGAGCCTCCAAAGGAAAACCGGGGGCTGCTGGGGGAGGAGGGATTATCTCAAACAAAGATGGAACTAGTATTCTTCGGTTTGTCTAGGGTCTTGGAGTTGCTTCCAATAATAGAGCAGAAAACCTCACACTCTAGCAAGGGCTCAATCAATCCCTGCTCCTCAATATCCGGGATATGGTCGTGCTAGGGGATTCAAGAGTAATAATTCAGGCTCTGAATAAAAACTCCAAGTTGGTAAATGCAACTCTCCAACATTTTCTTGATAAAATCAAGCTCCTAGTGAGGCAGTTTAGGACCTTTCAAATTTTCCATGTCCTCCAAGAAAATAATTCCTAGGCGGATGAAGAAGCCAATTGGGGAGTGATCCTAAACCAATCAGTCTTACTCCTAAACGACATTACGGAAAGATGGGAAATCCTGTAATCCACTTTTCAATTCCATTTTGTAATGCACCCTGGATAAGACGTTATGAGGGAGAGAGGACATATGTGAATCAACAGGCTTACTCAGATTTAAAAAGGAGGGAGGACGAAATCATGAGGGAATAGATTTGGAGAGGTCGCCCATACTTTAGATCTACTTCACGTGGGATTTGGAGCCAAGGGGCATTCTTCTTAAATAAGGAAGCGGGCAGAAGAAGGGGAAACGAAGTAAGGAGAAAAAGATCAAAGGGAGGAGAAGAAAGACAATGATTCTCATAAGAATATTCCCTGAGCGACAGTTCAATGGCCTCTAGCTCTTGTAACAAGCCAACAGTGGAGGAGCGCATCTCAACCTTAGAGGAAAGCATGAAGAAACTCTGAGGAATGTTGAATAACTTGGATGAGTTTCTCCAAAATCTGGATAGTGAAGCAGGAAGGCATATGGAAAGGCTATATCTTGACATCCTTCATACCAAAATTGGAATGTGTGAGGAGATGCATGATCTAAAGAAAGAACTGCAGGATCCGCAGAAAGAAATCGAAGGCAGGGTTAGAATTTTGGATCAAAAAATGGAGCAGTTGAACAATTAATGGAAGTTGGAGTGTTATTAGGGAGAAAAGAAAGGTTAAAATTAATTAGACATCAACTCCATGCTGAACCAAACACTTTGTATGGAATTTTGTATAATCCAAACTAGGCATGTAGCTGTGGAATTTGTCTCTGTTAATGGAAGCCTGTCTAGCAATATGTAATCTGGAATAAGAATTTAAGGCAGTATTTCCCGATCGTATAGATCAAATACAATGTAATTGTGTTGGTGGCTCACCATCGTTTTTCAAATATAATCTCCATTAACTGTTCTTGTTAAAAAAAAAACAACTTCGTTTTAGCATAATTTCATTGATTTTCATTTACACAAGTCTTCTACGTTTGTTCAATGATAAATCTAGATAACATGATGAAATAAGTAATATGATAACTCTATGATTTAGAAATTAAAACAAAAGTATATACAAAATATCAATAACCAAATACCAACGAAAAATACCTCCACCTTATATTGTCAAAGCTCATCGGTTGTAATGTAGTCTTGGGCGCTTCCAAGCATTCTTTTCCCACTTTCCCAGAGTGAAACAATGAAATCCTCCCTGCCAACTAGGAGCCTAGACGACTTCCTAGCTCCAAGAAACCTTTCGGTTTCTTGGTCCTTCGTGCCTGTGACTCCAAGAACAACAAAGCACAATTATCAAAGAAAACCATCATAATAAATATATCTTCCAAAGATTTCACAACCTTTCATCATGCTCAAACCTCCCAATCCTTTCCTCACCACTTCTCCTCCCTATTTATCAAGTTTCCATACACCCTTCCCCAAGTCTCCTCAACCACCCTCATTATTATCCATCAACCTCCCTTATCTAGATATTCTGGGAAAATATTAAAATAAAACTAAATATAAATGACTTGCATTAAACAACAATAAATAAAATGAAAAGTGTTTCTTCTCATGCTAGCTAATAAATGTTATTTGATAATTTTCCCCAAAATTTAAATAACACTCCACCATGCTCATTTAATTCATCATACCCACAATCTATCAAAGTCAAAAAGGTATTTAATGCTTCTAGATATTTTGTATGCTATATAATTTACATATTCAATAAACATTCAATTAAATAGTTAAAAATTTACTTTAATAATTAATAGATTAATTACTTATACTAGTGTACATGGATAGTGTATGTATGCATAGCTAGTGGACACATATCTCTTGTATGTACTAACAATAAACAATCATTTCCTCTAGTGCATAGTTCCTATATGATCACCAAGACATGTAGGACAACATATCAAGTAATTCATCATTTAATAATCTTAACGAACTAAATTACACCAATTCATCAATAACTCATTTCCATACTTAAAATATCAATAGGAAATCAAAGATGGTTTTACACATGGTAGGAACCAAGTGAGTAAACAATAGTGGCATCTCTAATCCCCAATCAGTATTCTCAACTAACATCGAAGAATCCTTCCTTCCTAACCTACTCCCATCTTCCATCCTATCCTTTCCTCTATTGGACTAAGTTGGAGCATCAACTATATTGACCTAACTCCAGATAGAACCTGTAAGCAAAAGTGTCATACATCTAGACCAAGCTTACCCAACAAGCAACTAGCAGTCATCATCACATGTCTAGGGGAGCGTGACTTCACACAACCCTCCAAAGACTCTAGGTTTCAGAGGATAAACGATGGGAAATACCTCCACCCCTCCTCATAGAACTAGGGTCAACACAACTAGCAATTGTCATCACATGTCTAGGGGAGCGTGACTTCACACAACCCTTCGACGACTCTAGGTTTTGGAGGATAAACATTGGTAAATACCTCCACCCCTCCTTATAGAACTAGGGTCAACACCCTACATCAAGCCCTATTGTGAAACTATTTTTCTTAGAGTCACGTCACCAAACAACTACTCTGGGAAATTTGTGTGTCCTGTCAAAACCACATATACCACAAATCATAGCAATAATTTGAATCATAAATTTATAACTTATAACATATACTATTGTCTTGATGTCTACGACATCCATCTTATCTCATCATTATAGTCATCTGGCTATCACATAGCTCATCAACCTATAGGTTAGTTCACCAATAACTCATATCTATGTATATACATCATAATTTTATATAACAATCCATATTTGTATTGGCGTTCAATTAAGAAATCTATGTTTATTTTGATCATGGCTTGCATCTGTTATGCATTCATAGCATAACTTTGATTCGATATCCATGTACCTAAATTCCATATCTTAATTTTCATGTTTAAACAAATCAAAAGAGTTATCATCATCATGAGCATATAACAATGAAAATAATAGTACACAACACATAAATATGTCAAGATGTACACTTGTCACATGTCTATATCAACATTGTTGAGTCCAAATAGTTGTTAAGCAATGAATTACTAAGATGAGAAAAACAAAATTTCTAACTACCTAAGGCCAAAATATGGGGTGTTACAAATCATGTCTCTCACAAAGTGATATTGATTATCAATATGGTTTGTCTTTGAATGAGAAATCGAGTTCTTCTCCAAAAAAGTTGCACTTTGACTGTCACAATCTATGCTTAGAGCTTGTTGTACTAACCTAATACTTGAACAAAATCTTTTTAATCATACTAATTCCTTACTTTCATGAGTGGCTTCCATGTATTCATCTTCTGTAGTTGAAAGTGCCACTACAAACTAACTTTTTCTCATCCATCTTATTGCTCCTTCAAACAGGTTAAACACATACCCACTTGTATATATCCTACGATCTAGATCTCCAACACGGTATACATCAACAAATCCATGTATATCCACCACTCTGTCCAATCCTGGTCTTCCTTGGTAGCACAATCCCTAGCTATTAGTGCCACACAAATACAGAAAAACCTTTTTACTGTTGTCCAATGCTCCTTCCCTGGTTTTGACATATACCTGCTCAAAACTCCCATTGCATGTGAAATGCTCAGTATAGTACATACCATTGCATACATCAAACTTCCAACTGCACTTGCATATGGAACATGCGACATGTCCTCCCCCTCTTCTTATGTCTTGGGACACTAATCCGCATATAAATTTACACCAATAGGAATAGGAACCTTGATTGATTTACATTCCTACATATTAGACCTCTGCAATATTGTCTCGATATATTTTCTCTGATTTAACCATATGTTTCTCTTTTTTCATTCTCTTTTAATTTCCATGCCCAAAATGAAATTTGAAGCACCAGGATCCTTCATTTCAAATTTAGAGGACAACTGAGTTTTCACATACTGGATAATCTCCTTGTTGTTTTCTATCAGCAACATGTCATTCACATAAAATACCAAATAAATCAAATGATCACCAATTAATTTAAAATAAACACATTGATCCTCTTTGCTTCTTGTGAATCTAGGTCCCAACATATAAGTATCAAATTTTTGATACCACATCCTTGGTGATTTTTTTTAAACATACAAGGAATTTTTCAGCTTGCATACCTGCTCCTTCTTTCCCTTCACAACATAACCTTCTAGTTGCTTCATATAGATTTCTTCTTCCAGATCCCCATGTAGGAATGTTGTATTCACATCCATTTGTTCTATTTCAAAATAAAATGCAATAACAACATATAAAATAAATATTATAGAGGTTAACTTCACAACACGAGAAAAAATCTCACTAAAATCAATTCCCTCAACCTGGGAATAACCCTTTGCTACTAACCGAGCTTTGTATCTTCCCAATTTGCCTTCTGCATTCAGCTTCTTTTTAAATACCCATTTGCTACCAATGGGGTTTCTTCAAATCGACAACTCCACTAGATCCCAAGTATCATTCTTATCCAAAGATGTCATTTCTTTGTCCATGGCCCTTTTTCAGAGATTTCCATTGTTTAAATCCACTGCCTCCCCGAGAGTTATAGAATCATCATCAATAATAGACAAAGAAAAATTTTAACATAAATCATATGGAGTATACCTTTACGGTAGCCTTCTCGAAACAATCTCTTCAATACTGGAGTATGAGGATCTTCTTCTTATTATTGTTGTTTTTCTGTAGAGTTTGACTCATCGTCCTTTAAATAAAACTCTATTTTCTTTGGTTCTTCCTTACTTGGTAGGAATTCATGTTTAAAAACATCCTCCATTTCTCTAAATAACATATCTCAGTTGTACACTACCTTCTTAGTTTCTGGGTTCCAAAGCTTATAACCTTTGAGACGATCTTTATATCCAATAAATATACACTTTTTGACCTTCTTATCTAGCTTCTTCCTATTTTGACGCAACCTGCCCTCAATGACACTGTCGCATCCACCAGGACCTTCAATATCTATAGCCCAAAGGGTTCAAGTCCCCTCTGTATTCACCTCGGGAATTTCTTACCCACAGGAATACTACCGTGTGATTCTTCACCGGTTAGTCGGAAGGTCGGACTTCGTGACTTCGCAAATTCCACAACAGAGAGCGGGGCTCCCCGATTCCGAGACGCGAAGCTCTTGGTCAAAGTTGACTCTTTCTTTGGTATGTCGGGACCTCGTGCTATCGCAACTCGCGACTAGCGTCTCTTATACCTTTAGGTTCTCGATCCCCGAGACCCGAAGGGCCGAGATACCGACTTCTCGGAATCCTCCGGTCTCGCGTTCTCGTCACTTCCGAGAAAAGACTTGAGACTTCCAACTCCCGAGGTCCGATGTTCCGAGGTACCCTATCTACGTCACCAAGTCCCGACGTTCACCATGCAGGCGCTCCCGGATGTAGTGTTTCGCATCCTCGCGGTGTCGCTCTGTGGGAAAACAATGGTCTTTCGTCGCGAAACTCCACTGCTGTCTCCGACCTATGAGTCCGGTCACGATCTCGCGATCCTCTACGACGACTTAAGTCGCCGGTTCTCTTCCTCTCAAAGANAATAAAAAACATAATAAAAAAACAAATAACACATGTATTAGCATATATACTTCGCAACTAAATATTAAATAAATATTAAATAAGCAATAAGTAATAATAACATAACCAACCGCAAGATCTAAGATCTAGTTTCTCTCCAATTAAGAGTACATGATTTAAAAAATTTGTAAATCTTATCTAAAATTTAAAAAAAATTTAAAAAGAAAAATTATGTTCTTGGTAAAAAAAAATTGAATTAAAGAACTATATAATAATTTGAAAATAAATATAGAACCGTGTATGAATAAAGTTCATAAATCTCCATAATAAGTCATTCTTCCAATGAAATACTTATCTCATTATGGATAAAGTCTCAAATCCTTGTGGATAAGGTCCCAAATCCTTGAGGTGAAATTTTCCTTTTGGATAAGGTCTCAAATCCTTGAGGTGAAATTCTCCTTGTGGATAAGGTCCCAAATCCTTGAGGTGAAATTTTCATCCCAGGTGATGTTATTGTGCTCTTGGTAAAACAAACTGTGTTAGAGTTAGATAATAATCTGAAAATAAATATAGAACTATGTATGAAGATAATTCAAAAATCTCCATGTATTAAGTCATTCTTCCAAAGAAATATTTATCTCCTTGTGGATAAAGTCCAAAATCTTTCCGAAAATTCTCCTTGTGGATAAAGTCTCAAATCTTAGATGTAATTCTCATCCCAGGTGTTGTTATTTGATTATATTTACACATCAATAAAATACTAATCTCCTCAACAGTTAAATACTTCTCATCTTCTTCTATAGTGGTCATATAATCAAATTTCACGATGCCCTTTCAAACTAAAGGACTCATAAATCTCCATATTAAGCAATTCTTCCAAA
>SNQJ01S0002313.1:346522-358945 GCA_010110895.2 Picea sitchensis | reverse complement strand
CGCTAATGCTAATCTCCTCTAGATGCCCAATCATACAATAATACAAAAGGAGGGTGTCTTTATCCCGTTTCCCTCTCAAAAGCTAAAATTGTCAAATCTAACTTAATGGTCCTATCTACCTGCACTAAATCTACTCTCTCTGCATTAAATCTAATAAGTGCCTCTGCTGTACAAGGGCGAGAGCTTATCTTCTCGCGGTCTATTTCAGTATACAAGTACGCCTAAATATAGGAGCTTTTATGTAAACGGCGGCGCTCATAAAAAAGGTTAAAACCGTGATGCTGCGTCACCCTGCAGTCCTTTTCTTTCCACATATGCGGCCTCGCGCAACGAGGTGCGGATGCTCCTGCATCATATTTTTCTTTGGAACATGAACATATGCATCAAATCCAAATACATTGATATGTGTGAGAGAAGTTTCCTTACCAGTCCATACCTCTTGTGGAGTCTTGTCATCCAATGCTGATGAGGGTGATATGTTGACCAGGTAACATGCAATACCCATTACCTCTGCCCAAAATTCTTTCCCTAACCCGACACCATTCAGCATGCACCTTGTCTTTTCCATCAGCGTCATGTTCATCCTTTATGCAACTCCATTTTACTGAGGTGTATATGGAGTAGTATTTTTCCTTAATATACTGCAGTTCTTACAAAATTCTTCAAATTCATTCCTACAAAACTCTCTGCCATTATCTATCCTCAACACCTTAATTATTTTCTCTATTTGATTCTCAACAAGAGCCTTAAAATCTTTAAAAATTTCAAAGACTTCGGATTTATTCTTGAGAAAATATATCCAAGTATTCCTCAAGAATTCATCTATAAATGAGACATAGTACATATATTTACCCACTAATGGGACCAACAAGGGTAAAAAAAAATCATTGTGCACTAGCTGTAAAAGAATTTCTGTCCTCGTTGCACCATAGGGGAATCTTACCCGATTCTTCTTCCCATATAGTCAATGTTCACAGGAATCTAAATCCAGAGAGTAGTTATAGATACCTTCAACCATACCTTTACTATGTAGTAGTCAAATACCCTTCTCTCTGATATTCCCAAGTCTTTGATGCCACAACATAACCTTTTCTCGAGAGACTGTAGGAGTTATTTCTTCTTCAAATCCAATATTAGGAACAATGGAACTATTACACCCATCACTAATAGTGCTTCCTTGCATATTATACAAAGTTACAAACCAAACTCCCTTTAGAAACACCATTGTTTCTCGAACCATCCTACTGGTTTCCTTTTCAAATATTGTTTTTACCCTGGCATCATCCATTTTTCTTATAGAAATCAAATTTCTAGCCAAACTTGGGATGTGAAGAACACCAGGTAGTTTTCTAATCCTTCTATCTATGATCCTCAACTTAAATTTTCCTCATCCTATGATTTTGGTTGTCGAATCATCACCTAAGAAAACATTACCTCCATCACACCTTTCATATTCACAAAACCACTCCCTGTGGGGATTCATATGAAATGTTGCACCTGATTCAACGAACCATTCCTCATGATCTGCATGTGTTCTTGAAGAAGCCAGGTACACATCCCCTCCTTCTTCCTTGGAGGTCTTTTCTTCTGTAGAAGGATATTCTTCAGATCCCTTGTTTTTCTCAACTTTGGATCTACATTGCTTCTTGTAGTGCCTTTCTTTTCCACATCTCCAAAATACCTTTACAAAATTTCTCAGAGATTTATATCTATCCTTAGACTTAGATCTACTGAGAACTTAGATCCATTTCTTTCCTGGGAACGTCCTCTTGTAAATAATGTGTTTTTGCTCCGTCGTTCCATATTCTTTCATCTCATCTCCTCTGAAAACAAGGATGAGACTACTTCATCAAACTTCAAGGAAGTTGTATTACTGCCTATGGCCACAACCAAAATATCCTATGAGTCTGGTAAAGAACACAGTAAACTGATACATTTATCTTCATCTGAAATTTTAATCTCAATAAATACTAACTGACTTACCACAGTATTGAAGTCGTTCAAATTCTCTTCCACTAAGTCTCTATCTCTCATCCTTAGGTTATACAGATTCTTTCTCAAGAATAGTTTATTTACTAGGGACATATAATGATACAACTTCCCTAACTTTTCACATAAATCCTTGTTTGTAGCTTCCTATGACACATTCAGTAATATTTAATCTAAGAGGTAGAATAAAATTGTAAACTTTTCCTTATGATCCAACGTTTTCCATTCATTTGCTAAAGTTCCTATAGGTGTAGTACCTGGATATATTATGATCCATTGATCTCTTTCCACCAACAGATATTCCATCTTGATCTTCCATAGCTCAAAACTTTTTTCATTAAACTTCTCGATCTCCATTTTTGAATTGCTTGCCATTTATTTTTACCTAAAAACTCAATACCATAGATCTCCCACTGTAACAAGGATTATCATAGTCCTGAGCCAAACCCTTGACCACAAAAGGTGTCCCCCTTGAAGCCAACAAATATTTTATACCAAATGAATATTTTAACCTTGTACAATATTTATTGCAAACATATTTTCAGTAAAAGAACATAAAAGATACAATGGAAAATACAAACATTACAGAGAGATTTTTCCTCTGAAAACCCAAACTGGGAAAACCAACATATTCTATATTCATTCATAGTGATACATTGTTTACAATACAATATACATATAGGATCCAACGACATCCAAAACCTAACCCAATGACTTGGATTAATCAACAACCCTAATTCCTTAACCTGAAACAGAAAACCATCGGAAAAGAAACCATGTGCCGAAAAACCACCTAAATATATGACACTACTACTCATGCAAAGGATATAACACATACCCAACACATACCTTAGGATTCTTTTTCCAACTTTCTAGTGATAATCGTTGAGGGATTCCATAAACCTATAAACAAATATTGTTGCATACATAATATTAGGTCTGGTTGTAGTAGGATACATAATACTACCTACTAGCCTTTTATATAATGTTGAATCAATTGTTGGTCCTTCATCTTGTTTGCTCAATTTTGTTTCTAGTGAAATAGAATTTTTTTTTGGATTTCATTTATCCATTCTAAACCGTTTCAGAATGTATGTAGCATACTTTTTTTAACAAAAAAAAATACCATGGTCATATTGATCAACTTCAATTCCTAAAAATCATTTCATGAGACCAAGATCATTCATCTCAAATTATAATTTCATGGTGGACTTAAATTCTTCTAACATGAGACTACTTGTGTAGATTATATCATCAACATAAAGACAAACAATGAGGATTTTACTGTCTTGATTTTCTTTTGTATAAAGAGTGGGCTCTTGACTTCTCCATTTGAATCCATTGTTAATTACATCATAGTTAATTCAACTATATCAAGCTCTTGGAGATTTCTTCAATCAATACATGGATTTCTTCAAGGTATACACTTTATCCTCTTGTCCTTTGACGTCAAAGTTAGTAGAATGATCTACATATATTTATTCTTGCAATATGCCATCCAAAAATGTTGAATTTACATATAATTGGAAGGGTTTCTATTTTTTTTTAGTTGTAGTGGCTAAAATGGTCCTTATTTTATCCAACCTTGCTATTGGAGAAAATGTTTCACCATAGTATATACCAAGTTGTTGAGAGAAACATTTGGAAACTAGATTTTCCTTATGCTTATTAACCTTTCCTTTTTCATTTACTTTTATTTTGTACACCCACTTGACACTTATGTTGGTTTTGTCTACTGGAAAATCAAAACGTTCCCAAGTTTTGTTCCTTTCTATGGCTTCAATTTCCTCATTCATGGCATGTACCCAATGATCTTCTTTTATTGCTTCTTCAAAACAAGTTGAATGACATGATAGTAAGGAAAAATAACTATGCTACTCAATGCCATTGTTTTTCTCATAAATTTCACTTATGCTTCTTGTTCTCTAATTTTCTACTGAAGTAGATGATTCATTGTTTGAAGAAGAACCATTTCCATAGTGTTGTTGATATCTTTGTACTTGTAATCTTGGAAATCTTGGTGTATTTTCTTGTTGTTCTGAATTTTTAGTTTGCCAGAAAATTGTTGTAGTCGATTTTGACTATCCAATGATACATTTTCTTGCTCAATCCATGATTTATTTTCTAATAATTGACATCCCTTCTCACCAAAAATTTATTGGTGAAAAGATTATATAATATGTAGGCTTTTGATTGTTCCCTGTATCCTATGAAGATGCATTTTTCACTCTTGTTATCAATCTTTTTTCTCATATATTCCAAGAAATGTTCAAAATAAACGCAACCAAAAAATCTTAAGTAGGAGAAATTTAACTTTGTACCACTCCATCCTTCTTGAGCTACTTTCTATTTGAGACTTATTGTTGGAGATATTTTAAAAATGTAAACTAAACATGCAACAACTTCAACCCAATAGTCATTGGAAAAATTCTTTTCTTTGAGCATACTCCTAGTCATGTTCATGATGGTCTAACTTTTCCTTTAATCCATTATGTTATGATGTGAAGTATATCTGGTTGTAGTCTACATTATAATTCCTTGTTGTCTACTAAAATTTGTAAAATTCTTTGAGTTATATTCTCCTCCTCCATCATACCTGAGGACTTTCACAAATTTAGTACTTTGTTTTTTTCTTCATCTTTGAATTCTTTGAACCTTGAGAAAGTTTCACACTTATTTTTAAGAAAATAAATCTGATTTTTCTTGCTGAAATCATCAGTGAAGGTCAAAAAATAAAAACTACCACTAATGGATTAGGTTTTCATTGGTCGATAGATATGTGTGTGAAGAAATTCTAAATGTTTTTTTTCTCTATGAGAGGATGTTGCAAAAGTTGTCTCTCTTATGCTTTCTAAGTATACAAGTTTCAAAAGTATTGTCTTGTTCATTCAAAACATGAAGACCTTTGACCATTGATTGATTTTGGTGATGAATTAGACTCCTAAAAGGAACGTGACCAAACCTAGCATTCCATAATAGTGTATCATCTGTGTTTTGAGACATTTTGGGCATATGGCTCAGGAAAATTTACACTTCTTAAATTTAATGGAAACATCCTATTCTTGGTCATTTATATTTTTCCAATGATTTCCTATTGGGTGTTTTAACAAATATTAAGCATGTTGAGCCTTTGAATAAGACATCATAGCCATGCTCAATCAATTTTCCTACACTTATCAGATTATGTTTAAGTTTTGCTACATAATAGACATGATGTGTGTCTTTCATACGATGTTGTTTAGGTAGAAGAGAAACAATACCTTTTCTTAAATATTTGATTTGAGAATCATCACCTAGAGTAAGTTTACATATGATAGAAGTATCAATGCTAGGAATCAATATTTTATTACTTGTCATGTGTTTGTTGCAACCACCATCCAACAACCAAATGTCCTTGGAGTGACCTTCTTCAGAGGTATTGCATGAAATAAACATCGCCTCAAAAGTTTCTCCTTGATTGTTGGAGACATTAGCTCTGCCTTTGTTTTGATCTGACTCATTCTTTCTGCATTCACTCTCATAGTGACCATACTTTTTGCAGTAGTAGAAGTGAATTTTGGATTTTTTTGTGCATTTTCTTCCTCTTCCTCTTTGATTTTATGATTCTTTATACTGTTGTGACTATCCAAAGTGTGCTTGTGTGTGTCTATATTCTACATTATGATTACCTATGCCTATTTTAATTATTCCTTTGTTTCCTCTTCCTCTGTCTCTACTGAAAGAGGTTTGAGTCCTGAAATCATGTTCCATAGATCCTTCTACCAAGTTGAGTCTAGTTTCATGTGACAGAAGTGATCCCATTAGTTCTTCAACTAAGAAACTAGATAAATCTTTGGATTCTAAAATGGATTTTATAATCACTTCAAATTTCTTAGGAAGAATTCTCAAAAAAATCTCAACGATCCTCTGAGATTCAATCCGTTCACAAACAATCATGATATGATTTACAATTCCCATCACTTTGGTCATGAATTGGTCAAGATTCTATGTCTCAACCATATTCAAGGTTTAAAATTGAGTTCTTAATGTTTGAAGATTAACTATATTCACCTTATCATTACCATGGTAATATGATTTGAGAATGTCTCAAGCTTTTTTTTTTCGTGGAAGCACCATTTTATTTGGAAAAAATAGAGTCATCTACTGAATTTTGAATCCAATACTTGGCTTTATTTTCTTTCTTTCTCTATTATGAAAGAGTATTCCTATGTGCATTTGTCATCATAGCCAAGTCTACTGGGGATGGTTATGTGAATCCATTCTCTATTGGTTCCCAACATTCTTGGTCCTAGAGAAATGATTTTATCCTCAAGAACGATAACTCACAGTTCTTTTGAACAAGAAATGGTCCTTGGGTCAGCCCTAAATTACTAGAGGAATCCATTTAAAAAAATGTAGAACTGTAGATAATAAAAAAAATACCTTAATATGGATCCTTCGACCAAATCGAATCCTCTATTGATTCCCAAATGCTTTCTTAATATTTCTTCCTCCTTTGCAACAACTATTCTATGATTTTTTGAGGAACTTATGGAGTACCCTATGAATTCATTGTCCGAATTGGGAGTTGGAAGCGTAAACACTTCTCACATAGGCCCCCTCTTGATCTCCTATGATCTTTGACAAGCCTCTCTTCAATTAAGAGTTACAAGAAGTAGTGGAGGTGATCGTACATTGAATGTGATCCAGACTTGGTTACTATAAGTGGAACATTTTGTGCTTACTCAAATGATATATTTTTTATATTGAAACAAAGAATAGAAGAAATTATTGTAGATGGGTCTCTTGTTTCGAGGTGCGCTGCAATGTATCTTTTGAGAAAAGAACATATGATCTCAAATGCTATAAACACTCATCCATGGGGAACAATGTCAAGCCTACAAACATTTTACTCCATTATCTTCAAAGAGTCAATGAGTTGTAGAAGCACAGGCATATGATGGCATATTACTATTGTCTCTATACAATAGAATGGTGGATAAATATTCCCATGTTGGAAACATGCCAATAGATTTCCTCATGTAGTCACATGCACATGCATGGAACTATGTTAATGTGCATGCATGCAATCTATTTATGAACTTTTCGTGTAACTATGTGATCTATTCATGATCAGTCAGTGTAACTAAGTGATAGATGTTATATATATGAGTATAATGTGAGTGCAATGTGTAGTGACTAGGTGAGAGCAATATGCAATACTGAGGTGTTGTGTGTATGAGAGGAGAGGATGGTTGTATGCCTGGGTTGGAAATTGTAATTCTTGTTGGAGTTACTTCACACACACCTAGGATTTCTTTTTCCTAAGATTTTTCCTTGTTTATGAGTCATAATTAGTCATTATCCAGTCTCCTATAATTTAGGGGAGAATATTCTCTTTCAATTAACACTTCATTTTGACAAGTTGAGTTGAGTTTAGATGTTGCATTGGTTTTGTCACCATGCAACATTGGGATCATCACCATGATAATTAGACCTTACCTTGGTATCATCACTAGAGTGGAACATTAGCATTGATTCCCTAAGTTAACTCCTCACTACCCTTTGTTCAGTTAGTTAACTGAAGACTAGTTGACTAGTTAACTCAACTAGGTGGCATTTCACTCCCGTAACTGCCTGAGAGACCAGACTACATGGAAGTTCACTCCCGTAACTACTGGTGTGTGTCTAGGTCACTCTATATCACCACTATGGTGCATTGGTTATACTCAAGTTGAAATAATTGAGTTATACAAAGTATATCCTGTGTAAATTATTCATTATTCACAACGGTTAATGAGAATTCTTCCATTCTTTCTCTCCTTCTTCTTCTTTCTCCAATTCTCTCTGAAAATGTGTGTATTTATGTTTAGCTAGATCTAGTATATGTAGGTTCAACACATTTACATGGTATCAGAGCCGATGGACTGCTAAGCAAAAGATACACCAAAATTTTTTGTAGGTACAAAAGATTGAAGACAACTGAAAGATGGAATTCCAAAATGAATTCATTATTACACCTTAAAACTATTTTGCATGGAAGGAGAAAATAGCCATACATATCCTATCTAGTGAGTTATACAAGTTAACCATGAATACAGATACATATTTGACATCGTCCATAGAAAACTCCAAGTACTCAAATCACATGGATGAGGCACTCAGAACAATTTGCAGTCTTATTTCTCCTGATCTCCTTTTTCACATATCTTCCTGTAAGACTCCCAATGAAGCCTGGAAAAAATTTGAAGGGATATTTGGAAAATAGGATGATATGAGGGGACACATGTTGGAGGTGGATCTTCTCACATTGGATCCAAAAAGCTTTCAACAATATCCAAGATTTCTTTACAAAATTCAAGCATTTACTCTCGCAACTCAAAGCTTGTGGGGTTGATAAATCGATAGAGGAGAAACAAATGGTTATTACCATTTTATCCAAGCTTGGTACTGAATTAATTGTATTTGTATCCACATTCCATACTATTAGATTCTCCTATATATCCACCTGGAATATTCCTTCTCTTGAGGACTTTATCAAATCCCTGACATAAGAGAAAACCAAGCTCATCAACCCGGGCACAATCAAAGGTCCAAGGGTGCATGCACTCATTATGCATGATGGCAGCCAAAAATATAAAAAATCTAAAGACAAAGATAAACATAAATCTCATGCACATACAAAGAAGGAAGGGTACACAAAAACCTTCAACGATGCATCTGGATCCAAAGCAGAAAAGGGAAGAAAAGAGGAGAAATGCATGTACTGTCACAAAGGATTCCATTCAGAATCTGCATGCATGAAAAAAAAATAGATCTGATCTCTGAAATACTTTAGAAAAACAACCTTGGATATCGCACCCCCTAGGGTGCAAAGAAGAATAAGCCAAAAGATCTGAATTCCAAGAAAGACAATTCTAGCCATGCCTTGATTGCCATCAACTCCTCTCTCGATGCTTTGATCATAGATTCAGGAGAATTACACCACATGGCTACCTCAGAAGTAGTATATTATTCTTTGGATGCATGAAAATTTCCTCGTATATTGATGGGGGACAATTCTTCTCTTGAAGTCATTGAAAAAGGAAGGATTGAACTCACCAATGAAAGCTTCGAGAATGTGCTCCATGTTCCCAAGCTTTTTGTCAACCTTATATCCATGTATTAGATGATGAATTTTGGCACCGGAAATAAATTCATATTCACAAAAAATTCCCTGGACATCTACGACATGGAAACCAACTCCAGGGTTTCTACCAGTGAGGTAAATCATCAGTCTAGATTGTATACTTTTTCTGAATTCATTGAACCTGATTCTTCTTTACTGCTTACTCGTGTTGATGAAAGTAGTAGGATATGGCATGAAAGGTTTGGACATTTGAATTTCAGATACATGCGACTACTTAGAAAACACAAATTAGTTGATAGTCTACCAAACATCCATTTCTCCAAGGGAGTATGTGAGGGATGTGTTCTTGGAAAACACCCTCAAGAGAAATTTGACAAAGGAAAGTCTCAGCGAGCTTCTGCACCTTTAGATCTGATCCACAGTGATATCATGGGTCCTTTTCTGCATGCATCGATAAACAAAGTGAGGTTTGTTCTCATTTTTCTTGATGATTTCTCATATTTTACATGGATTTACTTTCTCGGGCAAAAATTCGAGGTCTTTCAACACCTCAAAGATTTCAAAGCCCTAGTTGAGACACAGTCTGGAAAGACCCTTCGAACTCATAATGAAAGAGAGTATGTAAATCATGATATCCATAATCTTTTCCATGAGGCAGGGATTCATTTGCAGCATACATTTCCCTACACTCCGCAACAGAACAGAGTTGTTGAGCAAAAAAACAGATCTCTAAAGGAGATGGCATCTTGCATGTTGCATGCAAAGTCACTACCAGAGAGACTATGGGTCGAGGCATTTAATTGTGCAACACACATCCAAAACATATCTCCCCATAGATCTGTCAAGGATAAGACCCCCTATTAGTCTTGGAGCGGTCTCAAACTGGAAGTGAGCCACTTTCGCATTTTTGGTTCACATGCATGGGCCTAGATTACCTCTTAAAAGAGGAAGGCACTTGATCAACAGAGAACTAAGTGAATTATTTTTGGATACCCCAACTGTCTGAAGGGATATTGACTTATTAATATTTCCTCAGACCGGCTCATTATTGAGCATAGTGTCCAATTTGAGGAAAGTGTATTGCATGTACCTCAACAACCGCATGCAGAAACCTTCACTCTTCTACTTTTCCGAGATGATGAGAATGCACATGCAAAATATTCTTCAAATGATATTTTTGATTCATAGGTATCAGATGATTAAGATTCAGATTCAGAGCTAGTACAGTCAGATGTTGAGTCAAAGCATCCAAATGTAGTTGCAGAACCAGAGCAGAGGCCCAAGTGGGTACAGACTACTCTTCAGGATGCAGGGGATATTGTTGGTGATCCATTCGATACTAGGAGGACTCGATCTAATTTCGATGAGCCTCCTGTTTCACTCACTTACATTGAACCATTTCCCTCTAGGTATGTTTTCTTGGTCCAGTCTTCCGATCCACAATATTATGGGGAGGCTGCTGCAAATATATTTTGGGAATCCTCCATGCATGAGGACTACAACACCCTCCTCAAGAACCAGACTTGGGATCTGGTTCCCCTTCCTTCTAGGAGGAAACTTGTCATATGCAGATGGGTCTACAAGACCCAGAGCGCAGCGGATGGACAGATCAGTAGATACAAAGCCAGGCTTTTAGCAGGTTCATGGTATTGACTATGATGAGACCTTCGCTCCAGTAGTGAATATGGATACCATTCAATTGGACCTTTCCATTGCGACAACCAAGGGATGGTAACTCCATTAGATGGATGTGAAGAATGCATTTCTTCATGGTGATCTCTCTCAGGAGATCTACATGGAGCAGCCCTAGGGATTTATGCAGGACTCATCTTTGGTCTGTCGACTGAAGAAGCCACTTTAGGCCTCAAGCACACTCCTAGGGCATGGTATGCCAAGATGGACTCCTACACATTGTCACAAAACTTTGTACATTATAAATTACACTCGAATGTCTACATGCTAAGGACATATGATTCACTTCTACTTTAGTTATATATGTTGATGATTTGTTGATCACTGGGTCTTTGACTTCAGTGATTTTTGTAGTCAAGAGGATTCTACATGATAGGTTTTTGATGATGGACATAGGTCCACTACACTTCTTCCTTGGACTCAATATCAGTCAGGATGCATCAAGCATCAAACTGTCTCAGGCCAAGTATAGACAAGATCTCCTTGAGAGATTTCACATGACAGACTGCAAGTTTGCTCTGAATCCTTTCCTATAAGGAATCAAACTTGAGGATGGAGGGGAGACTCCACTGGTTGATAGCACACTGTACAGAAAACTAGTGGGGAGATTGTTGTATCTCACACACTCCATACCAGATCTCTCCTATGTAGTTTGTGTAGTTTCTAGGTTCATGCAGGAGTCACATGAGCTATATTAGAAGGCTACAAAGCATATCCCTCGATACGTACAAGGCAACATCACCTTTTGGATTCATTATGCAACAGAATCTACATTAGATCTCATTGGGTTTATTGATGTCGATTGGGTTGGTGATAACATTGATCGCAAGTCAGCATCTGGTTACTCACTCAGTCTTGGTTCCATGCCTATCTCTTGGTCGAGTAAAAAGCAAGATGCCATTTCTCTATCTTCAGCCGAGGCAGAGTACAGAGGGGTAGTTAACATAACCATTCAGGCTATGTGGCTACAACATTTTCTCACTGAGTTGGGCATTCAGTTTCATCGACCGATTGTCATCTGGTGTGACAACTAGAGAACTATGAAGTTTTGCAGAGATCCAGTTCAGAGGTAGCAAAAGAAGCACATTGAGATCCACATGCACTTCATCCAAGACTTAGTACACGAGGGGATCACTAACTTACAGTTCTATCCTTCAGTAGAACAAACGACAAACATCTTCACCAAGACCTTCACTGAGAATAAATTCCATTCTCTGTGAAGTCATTTTTGAGTGAAGGACACAGTTGCCTAGAAACTATAGTTTTTCTTTTCACATACATTTACCTTGAGGGGGGCATTTTTCCATGAGGTTTTCCTTCTTTCCTCACTTTCAGTGTATCTTTTGTACTTGGGTACCTAACATGGCCTCATTGTCGGGAACCAATCTTTATTTTCACCATATTGATGTTTAGGGGGGGTGTTGGAGTTACTTCCCACACAACTAAAACTTATTTTTCCTAAGGTTTTTCCTTTTTTATTATTCATAATTATTCATTATATAGTCTGCTATAATTTACGAGAGAATATTCCAATTCAATAATATTATCTTTCAGTTGACACTTCAGTTTGACTAGTTGAGTTGAGTTTAGATGCTGCATTGGTTTTGTCACCATGCAACATTGGGATCATCACC
>SNQJ01S0002313.1:327091-346472 GCA_010110895.2 Picea sitchensis | reverse complement strand
ACTAGTTGAGTTGAGTTTAGATGCTGCATTGGTTTTGTCACCATGCAACATTGGGATCATCACCATGATAATTTGACCTTGCCTTGGTATCATCAGTAGAGTGGTGCATTAGCCTTGATTCCCTAATTGAACTTCTCGCTACTCTCTGTTCAGTCAGTTAACTGAAGACTAGTTGACTAGTTAACTCAACTAGGTGACAATTCACTCTCGTAACTGCCTGAGAGACTAGAATAGGTAGAAATTTACTCCCGTAAATATTGGTGTGTGTCCATATCACTCTATACCACCACTATGTCACATTCATTATCCTCAATTCGAACTCATTGAGTTATACAGAGTATATCATGTGTAAATTATTCATTATTCACAACGGTTAATGAGAATTCTTCCATTCTTTCTCTCCTTCTTCTTCTTTCTCCAATTCTCTCTTTAAATGTGTCTATTATTGTTTATATAGATGTATTCCATGTAGGTTCAACACATTTACAATTCTCCCTTGAATAAAAGAATACAAAGTATCATTGCCCATGGTTTTTTCCCTCATTGGGTTTCCACATAAATCATTGTGTCAAATTGTGGGATTGTTGTGTTATGTTTAATGCATTTTTGATGTTTATTATGCTTTGTTTTATGCTATGTTTTTATTCCTCTACCCAACAAGTGTTATCATAGCTCCAGTGGAGGAAGCCATTGCATGAATGAAAAAAATATGTAGGAACTATTTTTGTGAAAGAGGACAGATCTGATGAGTGAGCGATTTTTGTGAAAGAGGACAAATTATTGTGCATGGGTGATAATATTTTCCATATCGCAGGTAATCCCATAAGCTCATTCAGTATGGGTGATAATTAGTCTCATTCTTATCTGTGAAATTTTTTGAATATTATCCCTTTGTGAGCCTTCACAGAGTGAGAGGAGCGATATAGGTGGATCATCATTTTTTTTACAACAAGGAGGAGGCGCGATATCAATGATAATTATAAGTGCATATCTTGGGTAGTGGGATATATTGTTTTCATTATTGACCAAGCCTAGTGGAGGTGGCAAGGTGATTCAGACCCCCCTTCTCTCTTAAGGGTTGCATGACCTCTTGATGCAGGAGCATTGCTCACTCATCAAGCGAGCCAGCACATTGAGAGGAAACAACTAGACAACGCCAGCATGCATTTTGAAATACTTTGGAAATTGTTGCGCCGCTCTTTTATGAAGTCATTTATAAAGGAGAGCACTTGTATTGTAAAGGGGACTTTGAGCCTTTAATCTCTCGTCCTTAGTAGATAGGAAGGCATTTAATAGATTTAATGCAGGTAGATAGATGTTTAAGTCTAGATTAGACAGTTTTAGTTTCGAGAGGGAAAACGGATATAGACACCCTCCTTTGTACATTGTAACACAATCCAAAAATTGAGAAGCAGTCAGAAGAAAGAGMAAGAAGAGAAATTGTATGCAGAACCCCATGTACAGATTTGGATTAATAGAAGAGAGTCTTTGATTCAATTTCATGGCTGGTGTTGTTTTCTCTGTGTATGATGTTTATGTGCTCATGAATGTTTGCTTTCTGGTTATGCAATTGTTTTGAATATGTTGGGCATGTGATTTCATAGGTTTTAACTAAAATTTGAGAGAGGAGAGAATAAGTTTCAAATGTTTCTCTGTTTGAGCCAAGAGATTCCTTCATAGAGTGCAGTTGAATTCATCTGCATAGAGTGCGTTGATGAGGCTAGGCAGTTAAACCCTTATTCTCGTTCACCCGGAAGTTGGCACAGACTGGTAGAGCCGCGTAGGAGAAGTGCAGGCTGAACTTGTAGGCTCAGTGGCTAGTCTGAGCAGAAGAAGGCAAAGACTGTTGTCACCATAAGTGCACAGAGTCTAGAAGACTCAACACTTTGAGAATTGTTGAAGGTTGAGCCCGAGAAGTGCGTGTGATGTCCCTGAGGGAGTTAGAGTTGACAAGCTTAGGAGGGATAGTTCCTTGTGACACTATGGAGATGGACCCAAGAGAAGGTTCGAACAGGACGAAATTTTAGAGAAGAAAAATTCCTCAAGGAGGAGGGATCGACGACCAGGTCTCGCAGGGAAGATTCGCGAAAACCCGCCGACCGTCAGATATTGGAGGAGTTGTGTGAGATTTACTCCTTAGGCACAGGAAGGAGCCAAGGGTCATCAAAATTTGGCTTATCGGGGCTCGCGGAGGCAAGAGTTTCATACTTATTAAAATCATGATTAGTGATTTCCCGACGCACTGGGAGTCGTTGATCATACCGGGGACATGTGGCATAAGATCCCGAGGAGTCGGTGTTTGACATTTCGGGGTTTCCACATGTAAGGGAAACGCTGCAGAAAAAATCACGATCTCGCGATATCCGATAACCCAACAAGGAGGGGTGACGTGGAGGAGGACACCCGCACGTGCATCGGGGATCGGCTTTTCGGGACTTCCACTGTTAAAGAAATCGTTGCAGGAGGAATTCCAAAACTCCGAAGTGCGATAGCCATATGACCGTCGTGTTGAGTGGAGGACAGGTGTCGGAGGACTAAGCCTCATCTTGAGAAGGCGATGGGTGGAATCGAGACCCATCGGGGTTTAGGGTTTTGGATAACACGAGGAACGTGCCCAAAAGATTCGCGACAATGCGAAACCCGATTTCCCGAGAAGACTAACGGGAGACCAATAGAGCATCCTGTGGGTAAAAAAAGGTCCCGATACAAGATTTGAAGGGCATTGTAGATCTTCAGGCCTAAGAAGAAGGAGGTCCTAGTGGAAGCGGGATGCGCAAGGGGCACGTACGGCATCAAGTGGTATCAGATCGGGAGAAGAGTTCTCTTTGTTTTCGGTAGCAGAGAAAAGAGAAAATTTCACCATGCCACCGAGAAGAGGTAGACAATCACCCAATCCAGAGGGGGAAAGGGAATTGTCCAGAGAAAGAAGTAGCCAAGGAAAAAATGTAGAGATAGAGAGAGAAATACAAAATCTTTGTGCCAGAATGGAAGATATGGAAGCAGCGCAGAGACGCACAGCAAATACTGGAGATCTAAGTGACTCTGAAGGTGAAGCTAAAGTTGTACCACAAGGAGAGGTCGCAGCAGAGGATGCATCAACTGAGCGATTGATTAAAGCTATCGCTAGGATGAGTTCAAAGACCAAAATGGATATTCCAGCTTATGAAGGAAGTCTGGATGCAGAAGAGATGCTAGATTGGATTAGGGCTCTTGACACCTACTTCGATTATGAGGATATCGAAGAGGATAAAAAGGTTAGGCATGCTGTCACGAAGTTGAAGGGACATGCAACATTGTGGTGGGACGAGCTATAGGAAGATAGATGTTCCAAAGGTAAACAAAAAATCAAAATCTAGGACCGAATGATCGCAAAGATGAAAGCGAAATTCATCCCGAGGGATTATCAAATCACCCTGTTCAGGCGAATGCAGAACTTGAGATAGAAGTTGATGACGGTGAAGGAATACACCGAAGAGTTTTACAAGCTCAATATCAGAGCAGGTCATCGGGAAAGTGATGATGAGAAGGTAGCTAGATATCTGAATGGTATGAGATACGACATTCAGGATGAATTAAGCATGGAAACTATTAGAACGGTTGAGGATGCTTACCAGATGGCTCTGAAAGCTGAGGAGAAGCTGAGATGTAAGCAAGGTCAGCGAGGGCGAGGCAGAAGTCAGCCTAGAGGAAAGACAGTTTCCCAAGAGAAAGTTCAGAAGCCCAAGGAGGAATGGAAGAAACCTTAGGGTAAGATTGAGAGAGGTGGAACCTCACAGCAAAGACAACAATATGTTGAGCCGAGGAGACAACAATTTGATCAGTGAGGAGATTATGCTGATGCAAACACTTTTACTCATACCAGAGGTAGGGGAAGAGGCCGAAGTGGAATCATCACATTTTTCACATGTGGGAAGGATGGACATAAAGTCGTTGATTGTCCAGACAGGAAAACAGACAGAGGAGAAGCTCACATCATTGAGGCGCACAGGCATGATGTTGAGAGTGAAGACACCGAAGAAGGAAGGTTGCTGATGGTGCATAAGGTTCTTTTGACACCTGAGAAAGAGGTGGAGGACACAGCTCAGAGAACCAGATTGTTCAGGACCACATGCAAGACCAAGGGGTGGAAGTGCAAGGTCATTTTGGACAGCAGAAGCACCGATAATCTCGTTTCAACCGAGATGGTGGAAAAGCTGGAGCTGGATATGACTGATCACCCAAGTCCATACAAAGTATCATGGCTGCAAAAAGGACATCAGGTGAGTGTCACTAAACAATGTTTAGTTGATTTCAAAATGGGTGAATATAAGGATAAGGTCCTATGTGATGTCATTCCCATGGATGTCTGTCATGTATTGTTGGGTAGACCATGGCAGTATGATCGAAATGTGGTTCATGACGGGAGAATGAACACATACACTTTGGAGAAGGATGGGAGGACACACAGATTGCTCCCGAAAAAGGATGAGGAGGTGAATCCGGAAGTAAGCAACACCATACTTCTCATGAGTGGGAAGGAGCTTCTCACAGAGATGGAGAAGAAGGAAGATCCACAATTCTTTGTGTTCATGAAACCAAGAATTGTCCTGACTAGCACAAGAGTGGACGACCTGACAGATGAGATTCAGGAACTGCTGGGAGAGTTCGCAGACATCATCGTGGACGAACTACCTCATTCATTGCCACCGATGAGGAGTGTGATTCATCACATTGATCTCATACCCAGAGCCAATTTGTCGAATAAAGCTTCATATAGACTGACGCCATAGGAGAATGAAGAGGTCAAAAGGCAAGTGCAGGATTTGTTGGACAAAGGATTGGTCAGGGAAGGCCTGAGTCCGTGTGTTGTTTCGACAGTGCTTAGTCTGAAGAAAGATGGAGGTTGGAGAATGTGCACTGACTCAAGAGCGATTAATAAAATTACCATCAGGTACATATTTCCACTACCGAGAATGGATGATCTGATGGATTGCCTGAGTGGGGAAAATTACTTTTCAAAAATTGATTTGAAGAGCGGATATCATCAGATTCGCATGAGAGAAGGTGATGAATGGAAGACAACATTCAATACAAATGAAGGTTTGTACAAATGGGTGGTGATGTTGTTTGGCTTGACAAACGCGCCGAGCACATTGATGAGGCTAATGAATGAAGTCCTAAAGGAATTCATAGGGAAGTTTGTAGTCGTATATCTAGATGATATATTGATCTACAGTAAGACAAAAGCTGAACATTTGAAGCATTTGGCCATCATGATGAGGAAGCTACAGCAAGAGAAGTTGTTGATAAACATGAAGAAATCTTCATTTATGAAGACAGAACTCATTTATTTGGGTTTTGTTATTTCAGCAAATGAGTTCAAGATGGATCCAAGTAAAGTGGAAGTGATAAGAAATTGGCCATCACCAAGAAATGTTTTTGAGGTGAGAAGTTTCCACGGATTAGCTAGTTTCTACAGGAAATTCATCAGGAATTTTAGTGGAATTAGCGCAATGATGATGGACACAGTGAAGAAATGACATAAGTCTTTTCATTGGAAAGTGGAGGCTGAGAAAAGATTCAATCTGTTGAAGCGGAAGATCACAGAGCAACCAATTATGGTGTTGCCTGATTTCCAGAAGACATTTCAAGTAAAATGTGATGCTAGTGGGTATGCTATAGGAGTGGTCTTGAGTCAAGAGGACAGGCCAGTTGCATATTTCAGTGAGAAGTTGGATGAAGCCAAGCTGAAATACTCCATGTATGATAAAGAGTTTTATGCCGTCATACAAGCATTGAAGAAGTGGAGGCATTACTTGATTCTGAAGGAAATTGTATTGTACAACGATAATCATGCATTGTAGTTTGTGAGTCAACAAGAGAAGTTGAATCAGAAGCACGTAAAATGGGTAGAGTATATGCAGAATTTCACGATTGTGATTAAACACATTTCAGGAACTGCTAAGAAAGTGGCTGATGCTTTGAGTAGGAAATGTTTGTTGCTGCAGGAGTTCCGAGTCAAAACATTAGGTTTTGAAAATCTGAAGGACATGTGCACAGGATATGCAGACTTCGGAGAAGCATATGAAGCAGCTGAGAATCCCGTTCTCAGAGATAAGAGCCCATGGATAGATTACATGATTCAGAATGGACTGTTGTTCAGAGGCAACCAGTTATGCATTCAGAATTGCTCCATGAGGGAGAATTTGCTAAAGGAAAATCACAGTGGAGGTTTAGCAGGTCACTTTGGTCACGATAAGACATTTGCAAAACTGAGTGAAGCATATTTTTGGCCAGGAATGTGAACAGATGTTAAAATATTTGTTGACAGATGCAGGTTTTGTCAACATTCAAAAGGCAGAAAGCAGAACACGGGTTTTTATCAGCCATTGCCCGTACCCAAGAGACCATGGGAGGCGATAAGCATGGATTTTGTATTGGGATTCCCAAGGACACAAAGAGGGGTTGATTCCATCTTTGTGGCGGTGGAAAGGTTTTCGAATATGCCACATTTTATTTCATGTCAGAAGACCAGCGATGCGACGCACATCGCAAACTTGTTTTTCAAAGAGATTGTTAGACTTCATGGATTGTCGAGAAGCATAGTCTCGGACAGGGATACAAAATTCATAGGTCATTTTTGGAGGATGCTATGGAAGAAGCTAGGGACTAGTTTGGCTTTTAGTTCATCTTACCATCTGCAGATAGACGAACAGACCGAGGTGGTCAACAGAAGTCTTGGATACTTGCTGAGGAGCTTGGTGACAGAGCACCATGGTAGTTGGGAAAACATATTGCCGCAGGCAGAGCTTGCGTACAATGATTCTATGAATCGGAGTATAGGAAAAATTCCATTTCAGATTGTGTATGGGACACAACTGAGGGGATTTTCTGAACTCAGGGAGTCAGAACAGGCTACGACTAGCAGTGCAAGCGCAGAGGAGTTCGTTGAGGTGATGAAAGAACTTCACGATGAGGTGAAGCAGCGACTGCAAAATTCAAATCAAGAATATAAACGCAGAGTAGATCAGCATCGGAGACAACTTCAGTTTGAAGTTGGAGATCTTGTTCTAGCACACTTGAGGAAGGAAAGGTTCCCGAGAGGAACATATAACAAACTAAAAATGAATAAAATTGGACCTTGCAAAGTCCTGAAGAAATTTGGAGAGAATGCATACGAGATTGAGTTTCCAGATGGCATCGGGATATCTCCGATTTTTAATGTCTCAGATTTATACCCATACAGAGCTAGAGAAATAGAGGCTGGAACTGAGGAACCAGTGATCCAGTGGTAGAAGCAGTTACCAGTCGCAGAGAAGCCGTAGAAGGAGTGCATACTAGATAAGCGAGTGGGAAAGAAGACCAGGCGAAAGCAGTATTTCGAGTACCTGGTGAAATGGAAGAATCACCCTATCGAAGATGATAGCTGGGAAAATGAAGCAGTGATACAGAAGCATGGACAGACCGTGCAGAAGCTCATGGATAGGAGCCCATGAAAATTTTCAAGATGAGGAGTATGATGCAGGAGCATCACTCACTCATCAAGCGAGCCATCACATTGAGAGGAAACAGCTGGACAGTGCCATCACGCATTTTGAAATACTTTGGAAATTGTTGTGAAACTCTTTTATGAAGTCATTTATAAAGGAGCACACTTGTATTGTAAAGGGGACTTTGAGCCTTTAAGCTCTCATCCTTAGTAGATAGGAAGGCATTTAATAGATTTAATGCAGGTAGATAGATGTTTAAGTCTAGATTAGACAATTTTAGTTTCGAGAGGGAAAACGGATATAGACACCCTCCTTTGTACATTGTAACATAATCCAGAAATTGAGAAGCATTCAAAAGAAAGAGCAAGAAGAGAAATTGTATGCAGAACCCCATGTACAGATTTGGATTAATAGAAGAGAGTCTTTGATTCAATTTCATGGCTGGTGTTGTTTTCTTTGTGTATGATGTTTATGTGCTCATGAATGTTTGCTTTTTGGTTATGAAATTGTTTTGAATATGCTGGGCATGTGATTTCAGAGGTTTTAACTAAAATCTGAGAGAGGAGAGAATAAGTTTCGACTGTTTCTCTGTCTGAGCCAAGAGATTCCTGCATAGAGTGCAGTTGAATTCATTTGCATAGAGTGCGTTGATGAGGCTAGGTAGTTAAACCCTTATTCTCGTTCACTTGGAAGTTTGCACAGACTGGTAGAGCCGCGTAGGAGAAGTGCAGGCTGAAATTGCAGGCTCAGTGGCTAGTTTGAGCAAAAGAAGGCAGATATTGTTGTCACCAGAAGTGCACAGAGTCTAGAAGACTCAACACTTTGAAAATTGTTGAAGGTTGAGCCTTGGAAGTGCGTGCGAAGTCCTTGAGGGAGTCAGAGTTGACAAGCTCAGGAGGGATAGTTCCTTGTGACACTGTGGAGACGGACCTAGGATAAGGTTCAAACAGGACGGAGTTTTAGAGCGGAAAAATTCCTCAAGGAGGAGGGATCGACGGCCAGGTCTCGCAGGGAAGATTCACGAAAACTGGCCGACCATCAGATCTTGGAGGAGTTGCGTGATATTTACTCCTTAGGCGCAGGAAGGAGCCAAGGGTCATCGAAATTCAGCTTATCGGGGCTCGCAGAGGCAAGAGTTTCATACTTGTTAAAATCGTGATTAGTGATTTCCCGACGCACTGGGAGTCATCGATCATAGCAGGGACACGTGGCATAAGATCCAGAGGAGTCAGGGTTCAACATTTCGTGGTTTCCACGTGCAAGGTAAACGCTACATCCGAAATTGTGATCTTTCAATATTCGATAACCCGACAAGGAGGGGTGACATGGAGGAGGACACCCGCACCTGCATCGGGGATTGGATTTTTGGGACTTCCACTGTTAAAGAAATCGTTGTAGGAGGAATTCCGAAACTCCGAAGCGCGATATCCATACGACCGTCATGTTGAGTGGAGGACAGGTGTCGGAGGACTAAGCCTCATCTTGAGAAGGCGACGGGTGGAATCGAAGCCCATCGGGGTTCTGGGTTTTGGATAACATGAGGAACGTGCCCACAAGATTCACGAAAACGTGAAACCCGATTTCCCGAGAAGACTAATGAGAGACCAATAGAGCATCCTGTGGGTAAAAAAAGGTCCCGATACGGGATTTGAAGGGCATTGTATCTCTTCGAGCCTGAGAAGAAGGAGGTCCTGGTGGAAGCGGGATGAGCAAGGGGCATGTACGGCATCATCTCTCGATTTAGAATCGATCAAGAAACTGATTTGGATCGACTCTTTGGGTCTCTGCTAGACCCCAAACCCACTTACATAGGTCCTTTCTCCAAATGCATAGGTCGTATTACACCTGCAGGTTCTCTCCTAAGAATTGTTCAACTTCCATGTGAATCGGGCACTAGTTTTTCCCAGCTAAGCACCTTCCTTTCTATGACCACGATTGTGACCACCTTCCTGACCAATAGGCACTTTGCGACTTCACATGTCAAGTGTTTGCACGTGTGCTAACCCCGTCTCTCCGACTCTCAAAATCCTAAAGTGGGGGCTAGCACTTTCTATCTCATCCCTTAACCTTTGACAATGCAACCCCTCACTAGGACCTGGAGCCAATATCTCCTATGATTCATAGTTTTGTGCTTCATGTTTCTAGAAGGTTTTGTTTGCTTGTCCTCCCAATTTCAGAAACATGAAATCTTGTCTCCACCCACGTTAGATCAATAGTCCAAAATCCATCTGATCTGACGATCCTACTTTCTCCTTCATGAACTTGGGACTTCGTGTTTTGCAAAGTTGGAGGACTTCTCACCTCCCTCCTCCTGATACCCGAACTCGAGAATTTCTTGGGACCAGATCTACGGCCCACACCTTCCTTTGATCAACGACTATGATCATTTTATGAACTTGGGTTTTGTGAGCTTGATTGTCCTGTGTACTTCCCAAGCGTTAAACCCTGTGCAATTATCTCTGGATCCAATGACTATTGATCCACGTTCTCATATCTATTTGTCCATATATGATATTCTCCCCATGCTTCCTCCAGTCACCAGATGTTAATCTAATGGTCCAGATTCATTCCACTACCGATCTAACGACTGGTTCCACTCCTCCTCTTGAGATTTTGATTTGTCTGACTCAGAAAGTTTCTAATTCTTCAAAGGTCTCCACCTTTGAACTTCCTATGAGTCCATCTCTCGGGCTTCGTCTACAATTCTGAAAAATGTTATCCCTCCTCATCTTCATCTTGTGAATACTTCGACTTCCCACACACTCCTTGCATTTCATGGACTTCGATAACTCAGATCCAAAGGATCTCCCAAAGAGAAGTTCTTCTCTCTCTCCTAGCCCCTTCGACACTTAGTCAAATCTTAGATATGTGCATTCCTTGCATGAGATCTTTATGAAAGGTTTGAATTCTTGTGGATGACTGTGCATGCCTTCCACCCATCTCTTTGCACTCCTTCCAAAGGGAAAGTTTCATGCTATCTCTTCTGAGCTTCAAAATTGAAACATATCTTGTTAACACACTCCTTGCATTCTATGTGCACACTTTGCACCACTTCAACATAAGAGAAACAATTGAAACTTATCTTAACATTCACAGTTTCATATATTCATAATGAAATTCATTCATTCATTCATGAGAGCATAATAAAAAAGAATTGCAAAACAATGTCCACACCATGCATTGGGTCAATTTTCCTTTATTATGTCAAAAGTGAAAATGGCTACAACTATAATAAAAAAAAAAACTAAAAACTCAGAAATATCCTACTAACTTATAGCTAGACTCATTTAGGTGTACAAAACCTCTATTTATATCAGAGGTATCTTAGGGCTCCCCATGATTACTTGTCTACATCAAAACCTATCCTGATGGCTATCCTAGTGAAGTCACAGTCTAGAGCAGGGGTGGAAGCTCCCACTTCACTCGTGATCATTTAAGCGTGCCTCAAAATATTTTTTTGGCATTGCGTTAAGGCATGCTTCAAAATATATACCGTAACTACCAACATTTAGACTCCGTACATATTCTCAGACACTGAGAGGTCTTGCTTCGCGTGCTTGCCAACGATGCTCCTACATCATACTCCCTTTGACAAAAATTCATAGACTCATGTCCATGAGCTCCTACACAGACTTTACATCCTTTTGAATAGAAGCTTCATTTTCCCAATTGGAATCTTCTATTGGGTGTACCTTCCACTTCAATAGATATTTAAAATAGGTCTTCCTCCTGGTCTTTTTGTCGATCCTCTAATCAATGATCTTCTCCATCTTTTGTTTAGATGCTACAGGCATTTGTTTCTCCCACTGAATCTTCTCTTGATCTTATGATCCCTCAGTTTCATCTTTCATATAAGGATATAGGTCTGAAACATTAAATATGGGTGATATGCCCAAATCATCTGGCAGCTCAATCTCATAGGCCTTTGCATCAAACTTCCTTAAGATCTTACATTGTCCTATCTTCTTCATCTTTAACTTGTTATATGTTCCCCTAGGGAACATTTCTTTCCTAAGATGTTCTAGAACCTGATCTTCTACTTGAAATTGAGGTTCTTTACGGTGTTGATCAGCTCTGTGCTTGCACTCCTGGTTAGAACTTTGCAACTTTCCTCTAATATGGCTATGGAGATTCTGCATTTCTGTAGAAAAATATTCTGCTCCAATGCTCTTGATCTCACTCTGTTCCAAGTATCTCAACTCATATACTCCCCCGGGTTACATTCCATACAATATTTGGAATGGGATCTTTCTGGTGCTCATGTTTGGTGAATCATTGTATGCAAATTCTGCTTTTGGCAGAATATGATCCCACTAATTATGATGCTCAGTGACCAGAATCCTTAATAAGTTTCCCAAACTTTTGTTTACCACCTCAGTATACCCATCTGCTCGAGGGTGATAAGTTGAGCTAAAGGACAAATCTGTCCCCAACTTATTCCACAATGTTCTCCAAAAGTGACTAACAAATTGCGTGTCTCTGTCCAAGACAATGCATCTGGGTAGGCCATGAAGTCTCACAACTCCCTTGAAAAAGAGATTTGCAACATGTGTTGCATCATTGGTATTTTGGCATGGAATAAAGTGTGCCATCTTTCAAAATCTATCCTCCACCAAAAATATGGAATCAAATTTTCTTTGTGTTCTTGGCAGTCCCAACACAAAATCCATGCTTATTTCATCCCAAGGCCTCTCTGGTATTGGCAATAGTTGATACAATCCAATGTTTTGTATTTTTCCTTTTGTATGTTGGTAGATTCTACATCTTTTCACAAACTTTATCACTTTTGATCTTATACATGGCCAATAGTATGAACTGCTCAATTATGAAAATGTCTTATCATGGCCGAAATGTTCATTCAATCCTCCATTATGATTTTCCTTCAAAATGTTATCCATCATTGAGCATTTCGATATGCACAATTAAATACCCTTGAATAGAAATCCCTCTTGGATCATGTACTCTTCCCACTAGCTCCTATCTTTTAGAAAAGGGTTTGCACATGCTTCAAATGCTTCCATGAAATCTGTATCATCACAGTACATATCCTTAAGGTGTTCAAACCTCAAGGTCTTCACCTAAAATTCCTATAGAATAAAACATCTCTTGCTTAATGCATCAACAAAGTTGTTAGCATTCCAAGAAATATGTTTTATGACAAAAGTAAAATTATGCATAAGCTCAACCCATTTTGCATGCCTTTGATTCAATGTTTCCTATTTGTTTATGAATTGTAAGGTCTAGTTATCACTATATAAGATAAATTCATGTGGGACAAGGTAATGTCTCCACTTATTCAAGGCTTGAATTATGGCATAAAACTCCTTATCATACATGGAATATTTTCTTTTGGTCTCATTCAACTTCTCACTAAAATAGGAAACATGTATATTATCCTAGCTCAAAACTACTCCAATTGCAAATCCACTTGCATCACATCTCACCTGAAATGTCTTCTCAAAATCCAGTAAGACTAGAATTGGTTGTTCTGTTATTTTCTCCTTCAGTATATTGAATCTCCTCTTGGACTCCTCTGTCCATTTAAAAGACTTGTTCTTCTTCTTCACTGTATCCATCATTGGCGCACAAATTCTACTGAAGTCTTTGATGAACTTCCTATAGAAGCTTGCTAATCCATGGAAGCTCCTTACCTCAAACATACTCTTTGTTGACGACCATTATTTGATTTCTTTCACCTTCTATGGATCCATCTTCAGTTCATTTGAAGAGATAAAAAAACCTAAGTAAATGAGTAATTTCTTTATAAAAGAGGAATTCTTCAGATTTATCAATAGCTTCTCCTGTTGTAGTCTCCTCATCACTAGTGTTAGGTGCCTCAAATGCTCCTCTTTATTCCTACTACAGATCAATATATCATCTAGATATACAACCATAAAATTTCCAATGAAATCTTTCAATATCTCATTCATCAGCCTCATAAAAGTACTCGGGGCATTTGTTAATCCAAATGGCATAACAAGCCACTCATACAAACCTTCATTTGTATTAAAGGTTGTTTTCCACTCATCACCTTATCTTATTCTAATCTGTTGATATCCACTTTTCAAATCTATTTTAGAAAATAAATTTGCTCCACTCAAACAATCCATTAAATCATCCATTCCTAGTAAAGGAAATCTATACCTGATGGTGATATTGTTAATGGCTATTGAGTCTGTACACATTCTCCATCCTCCATCCTTCTTTCGACTCGACACAGTTGGTACTGCACATGGACTCAATCTCTCTTTGACCAAACTCTTGTCTAATAGTTCCTGGACTTGGTTCTTCACTTACCCATTCTCTCGAGATGTCAATCTATATGTTTCTTTGTTCGACAGACTTTCTCCTGGTATCAAGTCAATATGGTGGTTGATACTTCTAATGGGTGGCAATGAGTTAGGCATCTCATCCACCACTATGTCAGCAAAATTATCCAACAATTCTTGAACTTATTTAGGAAAATAATCCATCAAATTACTTGTAAGGATAAATCTAGGTTTCCTCACCAAAACAAACTGCATCTCCTGTTCTTTCTTAAATTCTTTTAGGAGTTCATTCCCACTCATGAAAAGTATTCTTGTGTTGGCTTCCTCTTTCACTTTCTTCTCCTCTATTGGCAACAACATGTGTGTTCTACAATTCTTCTCCAAGGTGTATGTATTCTTCCTCCCATCATGAATGACATTCCTATAAAACTATTATGGTATTCCCAACAAAATATGGCATACATCCATGGGAATTACATCACATAGAATTCCATCTCTATATCCTCCTATCTTAAATTCAACTAAGCATTGATTAGTAACCATTACCTGGTGTCATTTCTGCAACCACGAGACTTTGTATGGATTTGGATGTGTAGTTGTCTCCAGCTCCAATTTATCCACCATCTATGTAGATACTAAGTTGTCAGTTCTCCCATTGTCAATTATCACCTTGCATACTTTGTATTTAGTCTTGCAAGATGTCCTGAAGAGATTATTCCTCTACACTAGATTTTCAACTTTTGTCTTTGGTTTTAAGAGAAGCTTCCTCAACATCAGGGATCTTCCATCCTCTGCTCCTTTTTCTTCAGCATTCCCTCTCTGTTCTTCTGAAATGTGAGCTTCACCTCCTCCTTATTTCATTTTCTCGAGACATTCCCAAGACATGTGCCCTGTCTTTCCACAGGCATGGAATCTTACTTCTCCTCCTCTTCTTCCTTTTCCTCTAGAAGAAATTATTCCACCACCTTGTCTTACTCAGGAACTTCCTCCTCTTTCCATGTGACTATGTGGTTTCTCAGTATCATCATTAGACTTATGTGCCTTGTCATGGGTAACTCCCTTGATTTTCTTTGGGGCTGGGATTTTACCTCTTCCTCACTCTCTTTGTTTTATGGCCAAATTCTCCTCTACTTTTAGTGAAAACTGATAATCATCCTCCACTGTCTTTACTGACATCATGTTGAGCTCATCTTGGATTTCATATCTCAAGCCATTTATATATCTGGAAAAAAAATTCTTCATCTCTCTCCCTTTGTCCAGTTCTAATGTTTAGTCTGTAGAACTCCTTTGTGTACTCCTTAACTTTCATCCCCTTTTGTCTCAGATTTTGCATCTTCCTGAAAAGATTGATCCAATAAACTTTGGGCATGAACTTATCCCTCATATTGGCTACCATTCTATCCAAATTATTTATCTTCTTATTTCCTTTGCTTCTCCTCTCAACCTGCAGTTCATCCCACCACAATGTTGCATGTACTTTTAGCCTTGTGACAACATGTTTCACCCTTTTATCTTCATCGACCTCTTCATATTCAAAATGTTTGTCCATGGATATCACCCAATTCAACATCTCTTGAACATCTAAATTTCCTTCATACATTGGGACATCTATCTTGGCTCTACCTCCCAATATAGAAACTGCTCTCACCAAGCGTTTTTCGGCAACATCCTCTCCTGCAACTTTTTCGACTTCTACTTCTTTTCTCTCTACATCGCTGATAACTTCCAAGAACGCGAAGCGTGAAACCGCAAGTTGGAAGTTCTTGGATAGCTTGTGTTTCATGAAAGTTTCATGCTATCTCTTTTGAGCTTGAGAATCGAAATAGATCCTGTTAACACACTCCTTGTGTTTTTTGTGCACACTTTGCACCACTTTAAGAGAAGAGAAACAATTGAAACTTATCCCAACATTCACAGTTTCATCTATTCATAACGAAATTCATTCATTCATTCATGAAAGAAAAATAACAAAGAATTTAAAAACAATGTCCACACCATGCATTGGGTCAATTTTCCTCTATTATGTTCAAAACTGAAAAATGGCTACAACTACAATCAAAACAAAAAATGAAAATCAGAAATCTCCTACTAACTTGCAACTCACCTCATTTGGGCGTACAAAACCTCTATTTATCTCAAAGGGATCTTAGGGTTCCCCCTGACTACTTGTCTACATCAAAACCTATCCTGATGGATATCCTAGTGTAGTCACAGTCCAGAGAAGGAGTGGAAACTTCCACTTCACTCACGATCATTTAGGCATGCCCCAAAATATTTTCCTGGTGTTGAGTTAAGGTGTGCTTCAAAATATATATCGTAATTGCCAACGTTGAGACTCCGTATAGATTCTCATATACTGAGAGGTCCTGCTCTGCTTGCTTGCCAATGATGCCCCTGCATTAGTAGGTCAATTAATATTAAAATTTTGTATGCATTAAGAACACGAGGTAAGAGGATATCCTATGTATTAAGATAGAATTATAAGAGAATTGTCATTAGAAGAAGAGGATAGCCATAGAAATTAAATGGGAGGATCAAATTTATAATTTAAGTGGGTGGAGAACTTGTATCCTTTATCATTTAAAAAGGTGAATCATTTATTGTTTTAATAAAAGTTTTATACATTAAATTTTAGTATTAAACCCTTTAATTAATTTTTTTTGGGAATTCAGTTATAATAAAATAATACTCTTCCACTATAAAGAGACTCGGTTTTATAAGCAGGGTTTTTGGAGTTTTCTGCTAATGGTGAAAGTGCAGAGTTTGAAGTTTGAGGTCAAGAAATTCAGTAAAAAGAATTTAAATGTGAGCTATGGAAGCTCAATATGTAGGATATTCTCGAACAATAAGGCAACAAGAATAGCGGTGATGGTTGAGTCACCATGAAAGAAAACAAAATTGTATTTACTTCGGAGTTGTAGAAATTATTGATTGCATGTAAATGGGTATATGTATGTAAGACCTGGATAGGCATGCGTACCCCTAGTTTATCAGCTCACCTATGAAAATTCTAGAGTTATATTTAGGTAGATTGAATATGTGGGGGGGAATGTATGTTGAGTTAGTCTTAACTCAGTGAAAGAGTTAATGAGTAATATCTTTTTTAGGGGAAAGCAGGTTGTTTTTCGGGTCCATGTGTTTTAGGTATCTCATGGTATTGTGTCCATGGATTGCATGTAATGAAGCCTATAAAAGGCTTGGTGAACTCCATTGAAAATGGGCCTAGAGGTAAGCAGTGAAGGCTTACCTGGTCGGCTTGGTCGAATTTGGTCAAGGTAGTTGGAATGCAAAGTTAGAAGTGGACCAATGTTTCTAGTTTAGAAAGGTGGGTCTGTAGAAAGGTTGATGTGTTGGCAGGTCAATCAAGTGTTTGAGAATATATGATAAAGTTAAGTTCATATCCATGGAACTTGGAAATTATTGCAAGGAAGTTGGGATCGAATAGGAATGTTCAGTAATGCCAAGTTGCAACAATTGTTATGGACATAAGTGGTTGTCCTATCTGGTAACTCGATCACCATCAGTTGAAAAAGACATGAAGATTCAGGAAGAGGTATGAACAGATCATCTGGTAATTACTCAAATGTGAAATTATTTGGTTGTGATGCTTATGGTTTTTTATCAACTTTATAAGTAGGACCCAGATCAAACAGGTAGATCTTTGATATGGTGATGATGTTAAGGAGTGCAAGTTATGGGATCCTATTACCCATAGAATCATCATGGACAAAGATGCAGTGTTTGATGAATCTCCTTTTATAAAATCAAACATAGTAAAATATGAAAGGTTCAAAGCATGTCTGGTAGCAGAAAGGTATTTGGAAGGTATTGATTTCCATGAAAGTTTCTCACTAGTTGTTAAAATATTGTTTCTATTCATGTTGTGTTAGCACTGGTTGTGATAGTACAACTAGATGTTAATATTGTTTTACATGGATTTTTTTGGATAAGGGGATGTATATGGAACAACCAGAATGGTTAGTTCATAATCGCAATAGAAAATTTGTTTGCAAACTCAAAAATCATTATATGGCCTGAAGCATGCTCGGAAAATGGTACAAGGTGTTTGATTCCTTCATGGTGAGACAAATTTTATAGGAAGTGAGTATAACCATTTTGTTTATGGTATATTCATTATCTTGGTGTTATATGTTATACTTGTTGCAAGCAAAAGAATGGTTGAGATTAGCAAGTTGGATCAATTGGTTAGGACGTTTGTTATGAAGGATATGGGAGCAACAAAATAAATCTTGGGCATGGAGATAAATAGAGACACGAAATATGCTAAGCTTGTTTATCAAAATAGAAGTATGTGGTGAAGATACTCAGGAAATTAAGTATGAATAATGTGAAACTGGTAAAATCCCTTGGGCTTTCCATTGTAAATTCTCTTTAGGTTTATGTCCTAATTGATGAAGAAGAAAAAGGTTATATGTCTCGAGTATTATATGCTATTAGGAAGTTTGATGATTGCGATGGAGAAATGGAAATGGTCAGAATTTTACATGAAGTTGGTGGTGTCAGTAGAAAAATGTAAAAACTAGGTGAAGAGCATGGAAATGGGTGCTTCAAACATAGAATCACAAGTATCACCTACAGTGGTTGCAGTGATTTGGTGTGTGGTTATGATTCATGAGATTTGGACAGTTGCATCATTTTATTAGATAGGTTGTTGATGGAGACGTAATGCTCCATGCTGGACTAAATTCCATAGGCATGTTCACGTAACGTTATTGTCAGAGAAGTTGTAGAGTTGTGATGGTGTTTGGCTTCTCTTGCCTTGTAGAAAAGGTGATGAATTAATTAAGGGCATGATATATCAGGTAAACTGTTGTCAAGGTGGAGATTGTTGGAAATATGCCAACAAATTTCCTCATGTAGTCACTGTCAGGCAAATTATATCATTTTTCTAATGACCTGAAAACATTAAATTGTCAAATCGGGGTTGGTAATCTTAGGGCTGCTACACTATATGTGTGGATAAGAATATTCCAAAAACCATTCAAAAGCAGCGAAATTACTCTATCTATAAAAATCTTTACTTTCGAAATGCAAGAAAGGATATTTAACCATTAATTTCATCTATTCTATTTTAACCATCTACCGTCTACGGCTAATGCTAAGAAAACCATTTAACCTATGCCAAAGTAGAAAAATTTAAATACCAAACATAACTCTAAGCTATCCTTTGAATCCTCTAAATTTAACTTTGAATCAAAACTCCTATTCTATCATCCATTAATTCACAATTCATATATCATAAATGCAGAGAGAAATGTCTTGATCACTAAATTCTTCTTATATCTTTTAGTCATCTACAGTGCTGTGGGTGCTAGTGGAGAAATGCTCTATGAATCTAGATCTAAGAATAAATATTTAAAATTCACTGTTTACAAAGAAAATATTTAAACTTCTAATGAATTGAAGTAATCATAGCAGTGTTGAACAAGTATAAAATAGAGTAACTAGTGCGAAATGGGTACGAAACACTGACAATAACTCTATTCTATTTGTAAATCTATGTTGGCAAATATTGAACAAGCAACGATGATGGTTGTTGTCATTGATGGAAACAATGGAGATGGAAGGATATGAAGGATAAAACCCCTTGGGGGATTCGGATGTAAGAGCTCAGGAGGTACA
>SNQJ01S0002313.1:303872-318457 GCA_010110895.2 Picea sitchensis | reverse complement strand
CTCCAGGTTTATTGAGTTGTTTTTATGTGTCCATTAGTAACTGCCTGATAGTCTGTAGATCTGTGTTTACTCTTGAGATAATTTCTGTGACTATCATAACCACTAGATGAAACTGCCTGATCCAGTGTGAAAATTAATGAAACATGGTCAGCAATGAGTATGAGGGTTAAACCCTTCAGCAGTAGCATTCTACCAGTAGAAACTGGTGCTATCCTCAGGGGGTTGAAGCTCCCTTCCAGGAAAGGCTGTTAAACGAGAGAAGGTTGTAGCCTTCTGCAGGTAGAAGCCTGCGTACTAGTATGAGTCTGCACTAGTACATTATTGTAGAATGTTTTCTTAATAATAATCATTGAAGACAGAGACAACAGCAGCGGTGGTTTTTTTCCCTAATTGGGTTTCCACCTTAAATCCCGGTGTTCATGTGTCCTATTCATCTGTGTTAGTTTATTTTGTTGAATTACTGTTTAAAAGACATCTGATGAATGAAGAAATACCTAGATGCACTACTGTTTTCATAAGAATATACAATAACTGGTCTCTATAAAGTAGACTAAGATTTTTCAGTGAAAGAAAAGTGAAAAATTATTAATAGCTCAAAATACTGATTCACCCCCCCTCTCAGTATTTTCCCAACAATCTATTTTCTATGGAAGGGAAATCCTATAATATTGTAAAGTTAAATTTAATCTACAAAATCACAACTAACTCTTAAATCTAATCCACTAATTATAAATTCAATCTAAGTCACTAACTCTACAATTTCCTTCAACCGACATGTGTAAAGGTAAATGATAAAAACTAGTCAGACTACAGAATTACATGCTACTAATGAAATTCATTACCATGCGTGAATTTATCGATATTAACAATAATTCAAATGATCCAAGCCTTATTAATTTAAAACCTATTTAATTCTACCATTCACTATTTCTATCATATGATTCAATCTAGGACTCTAGCAAATTGATGATACAATCTACAAAGCACACAATATGTTATTCAAATCTATCTGCCAACTATCTAAGATCTGTGCACAGAGATCACTATACAAAATTATAATGCCATGTGATTATAACATAATTCAATCTAACAGTTTCATATTTAAATCATAAAAACATGGAATAATTTCTTCGATGATTATTTCTATAGAAACAAAAATCAACATCTACTTTGTATATTTACTATAAAATGAAGAGATCATCTACCTCTAGTGGTGGGCCCTCCCACAGAGACAGAGATCCATGTTAACGTTTCAGAAAAGAACAATCTATGGTACCATATCCATTCAACAGTGATTGCAAAATGATTAATCCATGGGTTCAATCTTTAACCAGACATCAATTCAGAGAGAAAACCAATATCATTCTATTTAGCAAAAATCTCAGTCGAAGTTTTTCAAAATCAATCGTTGCGCTCATACCAGGGCAGACCCATCATTTTATAATGTTTTAACTCTTGTTTTTGGAATCGGTGATCCTCCATCTAAGCTAACTACCAACACTAAAAATGGAGAAGCCATGCAGAGTATTAATTACATAGCAAACTTAAATGGGCGACCTCATGACATGAAGTGTCATGAGATTCACCTCAAATCACAACTTTCAGTAAATGTGTCTCTACATACATTCTTCTTTATATAGGAGTCCAGCTTGTATGATGAAGTGGAATCAAACCTTATGAAGCTTCACGAGCAAAAAGGGAGGTTGTGTCAACATATGATAATTTGCAATAACGTAGTCAAAAGGAGATGCATCCCAATATTGCATTATTCCATTAATCATAGTATGCATTCTTTTAATTAACATTCAAAAGATTAAAACATTTGCAAAATGTATTAAAATATTATCTCTTTACCTTAGAAACATGGTTAGGCAGGGAAAAAGGATATAGGCTAGAAATGTAGCAAAATAGATAGGTGTTTTTCAAAAGGAGATATAAGATGTTGGTAACTAGTGCAGAACAGGTGAAAAACATGTCAAATATATTCAAAAATAGTGGTCATATTCATGGCCCGACATTTCCCCCAGGCTAAAGTACTTGCATGTCCTCATGCAACAGGACTAGAAATCGGGGAATTAATGAGAAATTGGAAACCAGGAACTGTTTGTATCTTCAACTTTCTAACTAGCTTCATTAATCTTCTAATCTGTGCTTGTCTCTAATGAGAAATCTTCTCAATCTTCTACAACTTCTTAAGAAACTTTGTTTGCCTTCCTTTTAGTCATTCTACCTTATCTCTCAGATGGGTGTTCTAAATTATTCTCAACTTGTTTTATGTTTCTATATGCCTATTAAGAACTTCATATTCTTGAAGTTTCTCCTTTAGACACACATTTATTCTTATCAATCTGCCAAGGGAGATACATCCTTTTTCACTTCGAGAATCATCATCTGTAGGAGAAAAAACTTTTGAATTTCCATCAACATTCTCTTGCATTGGTGTAGACATTGATTCACATACCTCAGGGGCTTCCTTTGTTTTCTTACAATCTTCAACTTCATTTTCAATAGAACCTTGAACAACATTCAAAACTGAGTTAACAAGGTATTCACTAGATATAGGATGTTGAAACGTAGGAACACCAGTTGTAGAGTCACCAACGAGGTCCTGAACATCCTGTTCTGGAACAATCTCTTCTTTCTTTTGGAATTTTCCCAAAGTCTTCAACACCTTCTGCCTGTCTGTGAACTTCTTTTAATAATCATGACATGCTCCAAGTTGGACTTGGCTGGAAATCTGTTCCTATTGTAGGATCTTCCTCCAGGTGAGCAATTTTACTTCTGTTCATAAGATTTGAATGAAAATGGGTACCAAAAGACTTCTCTTTGATTCTTTGTTTAACAATGAAGTCCTCGACTCTGTCAGAGTCGAGGTATTTATTCAATCTCATCTCAAAATGAAAAGGGCTAGGCGATTTATCTCTGACTGCTTCTGACTCAATATACTCCATCTTTTCTTTACCTGGATTTGGCTTCTCCATACACTAGTTTTCCTTTTCTTTTCTATTTTCATTATCGGGTGCTGGAGCTTTAGATGTATCAGGGAAGAATAGCACTCTTGACCACTTTTTACTTTCAGAGGGTGTTTCTAGTTTAGAAATATCATGCTTTTTCTTTGTTCTACATCTTTCAAAATTAACAGATGCAGGGGATTTGTGTAATTTATAGGTAGACTGAAGTTGATTCCATCTATTAGATAAAATTGTAGCCTTACTAACTTTTGGCTTTGATCTCGACTTCTTGGATTTACCAGGTTTAAAATTCCCTTGAAGACACCCTTTCCAGGTTAAATCTTTGGCTTCCAATGCAAATCAAAGAATAATTTTAATTAACCCATGGTGAGACAAACTACCCTTAGGATTAGTTGTACTTTTCTAAATCTGGTTCACCACTTTTCCTAGGGTTTGGAGTAGATAATATAGAATTTTCATAGGGGCAGTTCCTTCCAGATGGAGTAACAACTTAGCATGATATATATATAAAGTATCAAAATGTCCTTCACAAGTGACAAACTTTTGAAAAATATATAGAACCTTACCCCATAAGCCCGACAACCAGGTTTTAGGAATGCCTCTTGACCAGTAAGCACCCTTGAATTTGGGAATCAACAGCTGATTAAAAATATCCTTCGCAACTAGTATTCCTTTGCACCATCTTTCCCCTGTGCATGGCAGACCTACTTCCTGATTGATAAGACTCTCTATAATTATCAATTCGGGGACTTTGATAATAATGCGATGCTCGTCGAAGGTCTTATCAAATTGAAGAGCAATCTCCATATCATATCCATCAAATTTCTCCAAAAAGGGCATCCATCTTGCGACTTTAACAATGTTCTTGGTATCTCGAAATTCCACTGAGGAAGCAATCTCAACCAGACTATCTAGTTCATGCCTACTAGCTACCATATTTACAGGTACAGAGGTGAAGGTAAGATAGTGAATTGTGCAGGTTAGTTTGAGAATGGATATGCGTGATAAGGTTAAACAATGTCTTAAACAGAGGTAAAACATCCGCAGGCATTATTTTGTGTGGTTGATCAAACATTTTCACCATTAATTAACCACCCTGAAGTACTAGAAAGTACATTACCAAAATCATGCAGAGATAATAGTGGTTGCATAGATACGATCTTAATCATGGCAAAGTTTACATCAAGTCATGGGATAGATAGTTTTTATGAGGATTCATCATAAGTGGAGCGTCTGAAGGTATAAAAGAGTACACGTCTGAAATCGTGCGAGAGTAATGGAGAGAATGCACCACATGGTAAGGATAAAATTATTCTCGGGAAAAGGCAGGTGCAATCATTTTTTCAAAGGTCAAGTCTCATTATGGAAGGGTGCTGGCAATCGATCATTCTTTTAATAAATTTAAATGTATTAATAATTTGAATGATTAATTAAAGAAGCACATACCTCATCCATTACTTACTGCTTTCATGTTTTGTAACAGGTGCTGAAGATTAGAGCCAGAGTGTATCCTTTTTCCATATATGTCTCTTGTTGACTTCAATGCCTTTGTCCCAGGTATGCTAGTACAGAGACATTATAAAAGTGCTCCCTGTTTTTCCTTTGATTTTAATGAATTATATGGTTGAAAAAAAAATTCTCTATAAAAAAGTGCCCTCAGATCCTTTTGAAACCAATCTGATGCTTTGCCTGGCTGAAACTAATAATATTATTTCTCATGAGTAAACTGACTGAGTACCAGATAGGTACAGAACTGGTACAAAACAAGAGTTGAAATAAAATGGTGCAAAACCTGTACAAAACTGGTATGAAACAGAAATTGGAGAAATGCTTAAATAAGATGAACAATAATTACAGTGAGAATAATCTGAACAAAGTGATCTCTAGCCAAACCCATCTTTGTAACTGAAGACCAATTGCAACCGGACTTGTATCCCAAACCTACTGAGGTGTTGAAAAAGTTCCCATTTTGGAGCAAACAAATCTCTGACTAACTCTAAACCTGTCCTCCTTTTATTTCAAAGAGGAGTCAACCAAAATCATCAAATTTGCAACAGCTTCAAATCTTTTACCCATGGTACAAATCTTTATTGTGTGAATAAATGTTTTGAAGTTGAACACAAAAAGAAGTCATTGGATTACTAGTCATTAATGTATGTTGTTAACCAATGCGAGAGCACCCACCATTGACGTCAATGGACCTTAAGGTACCTGTAGTACATCTTAACAGGTACAAGTAATTATTCTAATGTCGAGTCGCCTATAAGATCTATCAACCAAGAGACATTAATGTATTCCCATGGTTTTTAGCAAGGAGATCTACCATTAAGGGATGCAGATTCTAGGGTACTAAATAGTCTCTAGCCTCATTTCCATATAAGGTGTTGATCTCGATGGAGTGAGACTTGTTGGAAGGTGGAACTTAATGTATCCCAAATCATCCAACTCAAGTGAAAATATAAAAATTTGCAGAAATGATTTGATGGAACAATAATCACTTGTGGATTTTACGAGCCCAAGTTAGTTATTGCTCATTGCTTTTTCACATTTTGAGAGTATGAAAAATGTCTAAAAGAAGACTCTAGGGGGTTTCTTTCCCATAATAATCTACCGGGTCTAGAAAAGGAATAAGCCTATACCTGATAGATGCTCCTCTCAACTTTAATGAGCAACAAAGGAAGCAAACAAGCTCAAAATTTATTAGATTAAAGCAAGACAATATGGCAGTATTATAAAATAATTTCTCAAAATAAACAATATTACCTTCTTAGTTGTTGTGAAAAATAAAGTTGCTTCCATTTTGTACCTGCCTCAATCCTGTAGAACTAAAAAAGCAAATCAAATAAGAAAGAAAACTATATAAGAGAAAAAAAAATATTATTTTTATTTTTATTTTATTATTTATTATTTATATTTTTAGATTAAAAAAAAGAAAAAGAGTCGAGGAGTAAAAAGAGAAGAAGAAGTCTCTTCTCTTACTAACTCTATTTCTATTTGTTTCGATATATCCTTCATGAAATCCTCTTTGGATAGAGGCTTATGATAAATTCTCAGTCGATGTCCATTTACTACGAAAGAATGTTGTGAGTCATCAATGGTCTTAATCTTAACAGAACCATTTTCAAATACCATCTCAACTTCATAATTTCCTAACCAACGTGTTGTAAGTTTTCCCTTAAAAGTTGTATACCTTGAATCAAATAATAAATCCCAGTCACCGGATTGAAAATGCTTCTTTTTAATAAACTTATCGTGCCATTTACTTCATTGATTTTGAATTAAAATAGTTCGTTGAATGGAATCTTGTCTAATTTCATCTAATTCATTCAATTGCATAACCCGTTGTTTCTATGCCTCATCAAAATTCAAACCCAATTCTACTGCTATACAGAAGGTATGAATCTGAAATTCTATGGGAGGAAGAATTTGCTTACCATATACCAGTTCGTAAGGGGTATGACTAGTGGTATTTTTCCATGTAGTCTTATATGCCCATAAAGCCTATAGAAGTATATCTACCCAATCTTTATGGTGTAAATGTATTGTCTTGGTCAGAATAGCTTCTAAAACTTTATTCGTGGATTCCACTTTCCCATTAGCTTGCGGATAGTAGGGGGAAGACTTATAGTGTTTTATCCCATATTTATTTGTGAGTTCCTTCAGTAGTTTAGAGGTGAATTGAGCACCTTGGTCAGTAAAAATTTCTCGTGGAACACCAAAGTGGGTTAAGATATCTTCATACATAAATTCAACCACTGATTTCTTAGTCGCTTGATATAAGGATTTTGCCTCTACCCACTTGGTCACGAAATCTGTACAAACTAAGATGTATTTCTTCTTTCTAGACATTGGGAAAATTGGTCCTACAAAATCAAGTGACCATTTATCAAATGGTTCAATCACAACCTGAGGTCGTAAAGGCATCTCATCTGCTATGGTAGGTCTCCCCATCCTTTTACATCTATCGCAACATCTTACATATTTTTTTGCATCCTTAAACAGTGTCGGTCAATAATATCCTGATTATAAAACTTTATATGCTATTATTTTATCAGAGAAGTGTCCTCCGCATGGCTTGTCATGACAGGCTTGAAGGATATTGAGAATCTCATATTCCTGAACACATCTCCTAATGATCATATCAGGACTTGTATAGAAAATATCACTGCCTACCCAGGAGTAATAAGCACTCGGTTGGACAATCCTTCTCTTTTGTGGTGATGACAAATGAGTTGGCAATCTCCCTATAGCTAAGTAGTTTGTTGTGTCCACAAAACATGGGGTCTTAATAGCTACTGCAAATAAATTTTCATCAGGGAAATTATCATTTACTGGAATGTCATTACTATCTTGAGGAATCCGAGAAGGAAAATCTGCAACTAAATTTTCTTTTCCTGACCGATCAACTATAGTGATGTTAAATTCTTTAAGTAACAACAGCCATCGTGTAATCCTTCTGGTAGTAACTAGTTTGTTCATCAAAAATATAATAGTGGAATGGTTTGTATGTACAAAAAATTCATACCTAGTGGTATAATGTCAAAAATTGTTGATGGCATGAACAACAGCCAAAAATTCCTTCTCTATCACAGTATAATTTAATTCGAGAGGAGTTAAATTATTGCTAGTAAAGTAGATGGCATAATTTTGTTGTTTTTCTTTTTGTCTGAGTACTCCTCCTAAGTTAGTATCTGAGGCATCCATGGAAATATGGAACGGAAGAGACCAATTTGGTCCCCTTAAAATTGGTGTTGTGGACAATTTTTCTTTTAAAGTTTCGAAATCAATTTGACAATTATCATTCCAACAAAATTATGCATCTTTTGTCAGTAATTTGAACATAGGACTTGCTATTTTTGTAAAATTCTCAATAAATCGACGATAATACCAAGCATGGCCTAGAAAACTCCTCACTTCCTTTTGAGTTTTTGGTGGTGGAAGTTTGATAATAATATCAATTTTGGTTGGGTCTACTTTGATTCCTTCTGAGGATAAATGGTGACCTAAGACTATCCCTTCAGTTGATAACATCCTACACTTCTCGTGACTGACGGCCAAGTTTGTTTCCTGACAATGAATTAAAAAAATTTCCAAGTTGTTCAAGGCTTCTTCAAAGGTGTCACCATACACAGTAAAATCATCCATATAGACTTCCACACAATCATGGATCAAATCAACAAAAATTCCCAAGACTGCTCTTTGAAATGTGGCAAGAGCATTACATAATCTGAATGGTAGCACCCTATAAGCATAGGTACCCCATGGACATGTCAAAGTTGTCTTATCCTAGTCTTCTAGAGAAATTTGGATCTGATTATACCCACTATATCCATCCAGAAAAGAAAAATATTTCTTTCCTGCCAAACTATCTAAGACCTGATCTATGAAAGGTAAAGGAAAATAGTCCTTCAGGGTTGCCTTATTGATTTCCCTAAAGTCCACACACATCCTCCACTTCCCTGTTACTTTCTTAGGCAATACCACAAGAGATGACACCCATTTACTATCAGAAATTGGGTAGATGAATCCCACATTTAGTAATTTTTGTAATTCTTCCTTTACAAAGTCTTTCAAGATAGGATTCATTCGTCTTTGTGGTTGTCTTACTGGTCTTATTTCAGATTGAATATATATATGGTGAATAAAAGTATCAGGGTTCACTCCTCTCATATAAATATACTCCCATGAAAATGCCCCTGATTGTTCTTTTAAAACTTTCGTTAATTGCTTCTGTTGATTTGGACTTAATCCAGAATTAATATACAAGCTTTTCCCTGGACCAATCTCGATTGGAATACTGGATGATCCTAATAGTTCATCAATTGTAAAAACCATAGATGATGAGAATGAAGTAAATGACTCACTCTGTTCCTAAAATTCCTCATTAAAAAATTGATCGTATTGAGAATATGTTTGTGGAAATTCTACATTTTCTGTGACTGACAAAAACCGGCTCAAGATATTATCTTCTATTGGTTCTTGAAGAGATCGAAACTCATGAACAAAAAACAAGGGTTCTTCCAAATCATCTTCATTATAGGCACATGTTAACCATCGTAGGTATTTAGAAACTGGTTGAGCTGGTGGATATAAAGTGATCTTCTGTGAAGAAACTCCATTTGAAATAAACATATCTCCTCCACGACACCCTATGAAAGCATTAGCTGTAGCCAACCAAGGTCTTCCTAAAATAATTGGATGACCTTTCATGGGATCCTTCAATTGAATAATCATGAATTCCACAGGATATTCCCATGAATATAATGTGACTAGGATGTCATCTAAAATTCCAACAGGTTTGACAGTTGTTCTATCAGGAAGTTCGAGAACTGTGGGAGTAGGGCGAAGGAGATGGCTCAAATGTAACCACTCAACAATATTGATGGTCATTATGTTAATAGATGCACCCAAATCTACTAAAGTATTACCAACAAAAATATTATTGATAGATACAGTTACTATTGGATTTCCTGGGTCGGCATACTTCACAATTTTAGGTGATTTATAAATATAATCCGATAACTATCCCACAAGATGTATAGTAGGGGGATCTTCTTGTTTCTGACTAGGTTTCTTAATGCAAAGTTCCCTGATGGTTTTTGCATAGATTGGAACATCCCTTATTACTTGTAACAGTGGAATATTAACACAAACATTTCTCAACTCATTCATGATATCAGACTCAGGTTGAACAATTGTTTTTTCAATAATCAACCTCTTAGGAAAAGGAGGTGTTCGAGGAATCTGAGTTTGTATAGTTTGTTGAGGATTAGATGATTGACTTTTTGGAATAATGAAATCTTCCAAGGTTTCTTCATTTGGTAATTCATCAAGAGTTTCCTCCTCTTCCTCTTGAATAAAAATGATAGGAGATGTCCTTCTTATCAGTGGAGTCTTATTTAACACCTTCCTAGATCTCAACTGAATTTCTTGTATGGGAATGAGAGTGATGGTGTAAGATGGAATTTTTTGAAAATCAACATTACGGAGAGGCTAAGATGGTCTATTATTAGGATTTGGAATGGGTTGAGCAGGTAATATGGTAGGTTGAGGAGGGTTATGAGTACAAAATTTTTGTGAATTTTGTGGAATTGGTGGTAGTGGTGGTGGAATAAATCCAGGCAATAGTTGCTGCATATTGGGAGGGTACTGAGTATTTGGGTTTGAAGGCATCAATACTACAGGTTGTTGATTACTTCCATAATTATGCCCTCGCCAATCCCAAGATTATGGAGTAGATACATTCTATGGTGGCCAATTTGGCCAATTCCATTATTGTTGTTGAGGTTGTTGTTGAGGAAAAAGGGGGTAATAAATGGAAGGTTTTGGGGTTGGATCATGATACATGTTTTGACTCCTAGGTTTCCATGGCCTCCTAGATGGATATGATGATTTTGGAGCCTACCCTCCCTTGTATATAGCTTGTAACCCAGGTACTGATGGACAATTCTCTGTTGCATGGTTATCAATGCAAATTCCACACACAGAAATATTATCCAATGGAAATTCTCGTCGAGGATTTCTTTTCCTAAATCTAGGACAATATATGCCTAATACAAGGTCTTCATCTTCCTTCTTTTTCTTAATTTTAAGAGTGTCTAACTAAGAGCCAATGGTACTAAGGATATCAGTTTTGAAATTTTCCAGAAGATTTCCTAGTTCACTCCTGGTAACTCCTCCAGAGGTAGTGACCTTAGTGTTTCTATTAAGAGGTTCTCTCACACTCTTTATTGTTTTCCCCTTACTTCTCGAATAGGTTCTGCGTAATTCACTAATTTTTTCGAATCTTTTCTGGTAGATGTCCCTTGAATCCATTAGATTAAGAGTATCTATATATTCTTCCAAAGCGCCTTTCAAGAAAAGTGTTTTGATGGCTTCATCTTGGAGACCATTATATTTGTATTTTTGGAGAATATATATAAATCTTTCCAGGAAATCCTCGAGACTCTCTTCATCATGTTGTTGCATTTTGAAAATATCGTTTCGAGAATCCTTGGGTCTACAATAGTCTTGGTATTTCTTTAAAAATGTTGCTTTCATATCCTCCCAAGATCTAATAATGTACTCTCCTAAACCTATAAACCATTGTAATGCAGAATCCTTTAGAGTTGCAGGAAATAACTTCAAATTATGTGCATCCTACAGATAATTGTAAGTTCTGTAGAGGATATCAAACTCAAAAACAAATACATCTAGATATTCACTACTTTTCCCATAAAAGGTCAGTAGTGTAGAGGGTGGAATAATTTTCATATTAATATTTTGAACTAGATCCAATATTGGGAATCCAAAGGTAGGTTTTGGTCTTGGTTCATTCTCTTCTTGTTCTTCCTCCCTATGCTCATTATGAATTTATTTTGCCTCTCTTCTCACCATTTCTCTTCTCTCCATTTCTCTCTCCCTCTCAATTCTGTTAAAATATTGACCGAAGATTGTATATGCAATTCGATCTTTCTTCAAGAAAGGCGTGAAATCCCACCTTTCCTCTTTTGCAATGGAGTTCCTTCTAACAGAAATTTTATCCCCTAATTCAATTACTGGATTATTTGAGGATCCTATTACTTCCACTCCAAAATTGTGGTATCTATCTATGACACTATAGGATTAATGTTCTGAAAAAGAGCTTGCACTCCCTCAGGATTAACTAAATCAACCCAATTCGGATTACCAAGAAATTGTTTTCTAGGATGGGTGGTATCACCTGGTTGTAGAGGTGTAATCAATGTTGATTGAAGTTCTTCAGATATTATATTGTCACCTTCTAGTCCAATTTCGGGTGTTTCTTCTATGTTTCCTTCAATAGTCTCTTTAGACACTATCTCAATTTCAGTTTCTATTGCTTTTTGGGTGGAGGTTTCTCCTTTTTGTCCTTTTTGTTGTTTTTTGTTAGAATACTTATCTGCAAAGCTGGTGATAGAACCCTATCGCCCACCAAAAATAGTTTTTGGATCTTTTTCTTGTTTTGAGTTTCCCCTAAATCTACCTCTATTATCTCTATTTCTCATGAAAACATATTATAAAAAGAAACTAATAAAATAAAGACTAAGATTGAGTTTCGGAGGAACCTGTGATAACAGATGTGCAGGTTCTTACCTCTTGTCTTACAACTCCTCCTCCATCAACCTTCTAGAAAACATCATACCAAACATGTCAAAAATAATTAGAGCCAACTATCTAACTTACCTTGTAAACAGCTCCCCGACAACAACGCCAAAAATGTCAAGAAAATTATATCACTTTTCTAATGACCTAAAAACATTAAATTGTCAAACCAGGTTTGGTAATCTTAGAGCTGCTACACTATATGTGCAGGTAATAATCTTCTAAAAAATATTCAAAAGAAGCCAAATTACTCTATCTATAAAACTCTCTACTTTCGAAATGCAGGAAAGGATATTTAACCATTAATTTCATCTATTCTATTTTAACCATCTACTGTCTACAACTAATGCTAAGAAAACCATTTAACCTATGCCAAACTAGAGATATTTAAATACCAAACATAACTCTAAGCTATCCTTTGAATCTTCTAAATTTAACTTTGAATCAGAACTCCTATTCTATCATCCATTAATTCACAATTCATCTATTATAAATCAAGAGAGAAATGTCTTAATCACTAAATTCTTCTTATATCTTTTAGTCATCTACAGTGTTTTGGGTGCTAGAGGAGAAATGCTCAATGAATCTAGATCTAAGAATACAGATTTTAAATTCAATGTTTACAAACAAAATATTTAAACTTCTAATGAACTGAAGTAATCATAGCAGTGTTGAACAAGTATAAAATAGAGTAACTAGTGTGAAATGGGTACGGAACACTAACAATAACTCTATTCTATTTGTAAATCTATTTCCTATGGAAGGGAAATCCTATAAGATTGTAAATATAAATTTAATCTACAAAATCACAACTAACTCTTAAAACTAATCCACTAATTATAAATTCAATCTAAGTCACTAACTCTACAATTTTCTTCAATCGACCTGTGTAAAGGTAAATGATAAAAAATAGTCAGACTACAAACTTACAAGCTACAAATGAAATTCATTACCATGCGTGAATTTATCTATATTAACAAGAATTCAAATGATCCAAGCCTTATTAATTTTAAACCTCTTTAATTCTACCATTCACTATTTCTATCCTATGATTCAATCTATGACTTTAGAAAATTGATGATTCAATATACAAAGCACAAAATATGTTATTCAAATCTATCTGCCAACTATCTAAGCTCTGTGCATAGAGATCATTCTATAGAATTATAATGCCATGTGATTATAACAGAATTCAATCCAGCAGTTTCATATTTAAATCATAAAAACATGGAATAATTTTAATGATGATTATTTCTATAGAAACAACAATCAACATCTACTTTGTATATCTACTATAAAATGAAGAGATCATCTACCTGTGGTGGTGGGTCCTCCCAGAGAGACAAAGATCCATGTTAATGTTTCAGAAAAGAATGATCTACACTACCATATCCATTCAACAACGATTGCAAAACGATTAATCCATGGGTTCAATCTTTAACCAGACTTCAATTCAGAGAGAAAACCAATATCATTCTATTTAGCAAAAATCTCAGTCCAAGTTTTTCAAAATCAATCATTTCCCTCATACTGGGGCAGACCCATCATTTTATAATGTTTGAACTCTTATTTTTGGAATCGGTGATCCTCCATTTAAGCTAACTACCAACACTAAAAATGGAGAAGACATGCAGAGTATTAATTACATAACAAACTTAAATGGGGGATCTCATGACACGAAGTGTCATGGGATTCGCCTCAAATCACAACTTTCAGTAAATGCRTCTCTGCATATGTTCTTCTTTGGATAGGAGTCCAGCTTTTATGCTGAAGTGGCATCAAACTTTATGAAGCTTCATGAGCAACAAGGGAGGTTGCGTCAACATATGATAATCTGCAATAGCGTAGTCAAAAAGAGTTGCATCCCAATATTGCATTAGTCCATTAATCATAGTATGCATTCTTTTAATTAACATTCAAAAGATTAAAACATTTGCAAAATGTATTAAAAGATGATCTCTTTACCTTAGAAACATGGTTAGGCAGGGAAAAAGGATATAGGCTAGAAATGTAGCAAAATTGATAGGTGTTTGTCAAAAGGAGATATAAGATGCTGGTAACTGGTGCAGAATAGGTGAAAAAAAGTCAAAGATATGCAAAAATAGAGGTCATATTCATGCCCAACAGTCACATGCACATGCATGCAACTATGTTCATGCGCATGCATGCAATCTATTTATGAATTGTTCATGTAACAATGTGATCTATTTATGATCAGTCTGTGTAACTGTGTGATAGATGTTATATATACGAGTACAATGTGAGTGCAATATGTAGTGAGTGTGTGAGAGAAAGATGCAATATTGAGGTGTTGTGTGTATGAGAGGAGAGGATGGTTGTATGCTTGGCTTGGAAATTGTAATTCTCCCTTGAATAAAATAATACCGATTATCATTGCCAGTGGTTTTTTCCTTCATTGGGTTTCCACATAAATCATTGTGTGAAATTGTGGGATTATTTTCGTTGTTTTAATGTGTGCTTGATATTGCTTATGATTTATTTTATGCTATG
>SNQJ01S0002313.1:232528-288627 GCA_010110895.2 Picea sitchensis | reverse complement strand
TCGATAGTGGTGGGGCAACCATGAGCCCAAATAGGATCTAGAACTGGATCTAACTCCTATGTGGGATTTAGATCGAGGTGGACTGAAGCTTGACAGAAAATAGAGTATGCAACTTCTTCTATGGACAAGGGCATGGACATGTTGTTATTCCCCGTGTCTTCCATCATGGATGATGGGGAAGTAAGAGTCCACAGATTGTTAAAGTAGTTCATTCAAAATGACGTCACTTGAAATATTTCAGCCCTAGGCTGGTCATGGATAGTCAATATCATCTTGACATCATCAGAGGGAGGTGGGTAATCAAAAGTACCAATGATAGGTGGGCACAAACATAATCCCACTTTGAAGACACTAGGTTATGGGTTATCAATCATTGAGACCGTGGAGGCCCCCGATGAAGGGTCAAGTCTAGAGAAATACAATTGATCAATGGTTACGATTAGGCCCTCGTGTTGGAACAACAATACCCAAAAAGTAGTGGAAACCACTACATGCATTGCATATTTCAAACCTCTTCCTAAAAATAGGTTGTATTTGAGAGGTGCATCAACCAATTCAACTTTGATGCACATAGTCTTCCTCCCAACTACATGAGGAAAGAAGGGATGATTCCATGTGGTTTGAAAGCATGACCGTCAAAATAAGTAAGCATAGTAGGTGATGGAGATAAAATAGGTTGGCCAATGGCCTTCCAATATGCCAACGACATCACGCATGTCGAGGCACCCTCATCAACCACCATGTGGAAAATTTTTCAGGTAAAATATTTCGTGGGGTGAGCCACTACTATCTAAAATGCAACGTGGTATGGGAGACGAGGTTTCAATTTGGTCATATCAATCATGATCGTTCCTGGATTACAGGTCTCAGTGGATCCTAAGGAAGCTAGCAGAGCCTTTCTCTGTGAAGGGAATATATGGAGGACCTCTAAGGAAGACATCGCACAAGGGGTTCATGACAAATACTCCACCACAAAGTAATTTTGGGTAGCCCTCGTTCTTGAATTGTGTGAAGCCTTCTTGAGCACCTCTTTCGAGATGTCTGTCATTGTTTCTCCCATGGTATTCTCGATCCAGAGAGGAACGGATGGGTTTTCTTCTTCTTTTCCCTTTTCGATAGTGTTTGGCACTATGTAATCATGTGCCCTAGTTGATATGGGAGAATCACCATTCAACATATAAACGTTTGCGGCTAAGGGATTACTAGAAGATGAAGCGGGTCCCTGATTGGCCCCATCTGTGCTCGAAGAGGCTCGAGTCAAATTTTTCCCATGTGGAAATGGGATTATTAACACAGCATCTTGCTACTATGCCAATAAATTATGGGCATACTCAAGCCAAGGGAACAGGTGAGTCAGATGGTATTTTGCACAAAGGTTACACAGATACTTTGACTTCTTTTTCTTTTTGTTTCCCCTACCAACATTGTTGGTGGGTTTAGTATCCCCCTTAGCCTTCTTTTGTTGTTTCTTCTTTTCATCAGGCTGCTGGTTGGCCTTCGGGTTTTTTGAATGCACGCTATGTACATCTGATGTTTGAGTAGGGAGAGAATCCAAACAAGTGATCGAGTTAGTTGATGTATGTTGTATCGACAATTGTTGTAATTGATTCGACAACTAGTCAGTGGGACTTGCTTGTGCTGAACCAACGACGCCATTGGCATGTGGTCCAAAATTATCTCTGATCTTGTCAAGGATAGACCACAAAACATCTAGAAAAACTTTGTAAAGTAAATCGGACTAAGAGTATATTAGTTGAATATGTTGAGCTCGCATTGTCACCTCTTCCTTGTAAAATACCCACAACGTTGCAACGTCCTTGGATAACTGCCGTACAAAATACTTAAGGAACCACTCCAACAGGAATGCTGGTGGAACTGATACTTTTATAAAACTCTTCCTACACCACCATTCTAGGATATGATCTGAGATATGATTGGCCTTCATTTTCTCAAAGTTGTCCAACAGTTCAATGCCAACATCGTATCTCATAGGTAATTGGAAATGGTTTAAGAACACCATGGCCAATTCACCAAGACTAGAGTATCTTGAGCGATCGATCTTGATGTACCATTTTGTGACAGTTTTGATAAGAGTGCATTGAAATAGACAAAACTATATGGATTCATCTCTCAATGAGTTGGATTAGAACCATAGGTGAAATGTGGTCACATGATCGCTTGGATCTTCGTTAGGATTAACTTTGAACTTCAAAATGTATGAGGGAAACTTGGTCGACATGGGAGGCCAATGTGGATTTTGACAGATTGGGTCATTTAAAAATATTGACAAGTCTCGCAAATGCAACATTGCCAGAAAAGGTAGCTTGGGTTGTTGACTATGTATAGGAGGAAAGGAGCATAGAATTTGGTTAACATCAGGTTGCTAGGAAAAGTTAGACTGCTGGCCCGGGTTCTAGTAAACAACATGGCTTGGGCCAACATTTGGATACTATGCTTGTTGATATGTCATTGCATGACTCTCATAATAAGATGTTGAGGGATGGGAAGGGATTTCCCCTAACATTATGTTCCAAAGGTTCTGAAAATGGTTGCCCCCTGCCAATCCGACGAACATAGGTACTAATCCTTTCTTGGGGTTCCATTGACCATGGAAGGGGTTGCCCCCGATTGACATCCCTAACAAAGGGATTGATCCCTACCATAGATTTTGGGGTCCTTGAGAGGTGTTTTCCCCCAGTACAAGAATAATACCCTGTGTAGGATTTTGTTGTCCAAAACCAGGGTTTCCCCCGGTCGAGATGGAAGTTGAAAAGAATGCATTCTTACCAAATGCACTGAACAAAGAGAATGACAAAGAACCCATCAACGTGGTTTTGAAAGAAGGTCCTTGAATACCTTCTCTGAATAAGCTATAGTTCATGTTCGGCTAGGCAGGCTATTGAGAAGCATCGTCGAGCGAGGGGGATGAAGGAGATATGTGACCTTCTCCATAAGGGAACTAATTATAGGGGACTGAGGTTCCCCCCATGGACCCTTGCAGAGGATATTTTGACCTCCCTTCCCCCAGAACCATGGTATGTATGGAGGAGTAGGTGAGGAGTGAGTTCGTATCAAAGCCAGGCATCTCGTATGAAAACAGAGGAGCTGTCACACTATGTGTGAACGATGCAGTGATTGCCGCAATAGACAAAATTAGACCATTGCCCGAGGTAGAGGTAGTCTATACCATAGTGGTCTAGAGCAGTGAAGGTGAGTTAGGAGGTGGAACACCCCCAATGGTCGAAACTATAGAGGGAGTATGAGGACTCCTTGATGAAGTAGCAACATTTGATGTGTTACCCTTGGGGGGACAACTTGCACCATGATGGGCACCGACAAGTTAGTGATTGGAGGGTTATACAGACTAGGAGCTTTGCCTCCAAGGTCAGAAAGAATCGATGCCTACAAATACAAGTGTCCTCCCGTCAGAGCTAGCATGGGAACAATTTCCTGTGACCCGGTCGCCTCAAATGACCCTTGTTGGTCACGTCTTTGCTGTAATGGTGGCGATGGTTGTGCCAAATTAACCGACGATAGGCCCAAAAGCCTTCGTGGCCAGCGTGGCTCTTGATATTCCACTGTGTGAGAAGATCAATGACACGGTAAGGGTTTTTAATGTTGAAGACCAATCACACGCTAGAAAAGTACCTATGAAATCAAGAAAGAAAACCACTAGCTAATTAGAAGAACAGTTATACCAGTCAACACTAGAGCAACTTACCAGTGCAAGTGAAACTCGAACATGGAATCACCCTCCAGGTATACTCTATAAAGCATGGCCTAATGTCTTTCCTAGGTACCATGGTATACCCCGTAGCCACCTGTGTAAGTCCCTCAAATAAAGGCAACTAAGTTGCCATCTCGTGAACAATCACTAGGTGGGTACAATCGATAGTCGGGTGGACTACAATGAGCAGGGTATCAAACCCGAAACCTATCGAGGGTATCAAAATAAATTGTTTCAGAAGAAGAATAATTACCTTGAACAGATTTGAGACCCACGAAGCTCCATGGGAAATGCAATCAACAAAATTCCAAGACAAGTCCTCTATATGTGTTCCCCTCTACACTTGGTCCAACTTTGGAGGGGTTATCTCTGCTACCTTTCCGCACGTGACCTCATGTTTAGCCCTTGTGTTAGGGGGGTGTCTCAGATAACATTCATGTTTATTGGGAATTTTTACACTTGCTAGCACAAACTTGTATGTTTGTTTGATATCCTTGAAGAGTTTCCTCTCCAACCTAAATCAAGGCTCTAGACTAGACTCGTTCATGGGCCCTACAAACATAAAGTCTAATTGATTTTAATTAAGCATTAATTTTGAGTGGATTTTTTTAAGTTAAGGAAGAAGAAATGAAACCAATGTCATGTTTTGAGAGACAAAGGACAAATAAACAAATACTGGAAGAAAAAATACTTCTTTTTGACAAATAAAGATTTGCAATTTGAAAACTCTTTAACCAACTTTTAGTAACTACTTTTTCTAATATCCTTTAAAAGAAAAACCCAAAACCAAATTTCACTCGACTATGAGCTAATTAAAGTTCTAATCATTTAGTAAAGAAAATAAATAAAATAAATAAAATAACTCTTTCTCCTGACAAGTAAAGACAACTAACCTAACTACTTAACCAAAGAAAGAAACAAAATCCTTTTTTATTTTGTTTTTGTGCTTCAAAATAAGAAACTTGAAATAACTTATTTTATTTTCTTCCAAAGCAAGTAAAAGGGAAAAAGTGAAGACCAGACAAGACCAAAAACTGATTTCTGGTCTATTATGGATCGTAAGGAGTCACTGAAGGAAACACACAGGTTAAACAAAAAAGACTCATAGACTCGTCTAAAACCCTTTTAAAGAAAACACAATAAGTCTTTAAAAGATAAATAAACATACGCCAAACCCAGGCTAAACACTATAACTACAGAGACCAGGACTAAATCAAGAAACCCCTGAGAAGTCAGATTTCAATCAAGGAAGAGGTTGATTTACCCTTCTTAAGGAAAACATTTCCTGACACAATCACGCTATTGTTGCTTAATAAACTTGCATATGTACACGGGTTGTGTAAAGGTATGCCGCGCATGTACGCGTTCAGACCCACTACATGTCGCATACACCTCTGTAACTCCTGAAAAGGAAGAAAAAAAGGTAGACTAGTAGGACTGGGAGACCTGATATAGCACCAATAGGTGACCAGAATCGCTTAAAGAATCAACAGAATCAGAAAGAACCTCAAAAGATAAAATCCAATCAAACACCCATAAAATCCCCTGAAACCCTAGAGACTTCCCTAGTATGGTCGCCAATTCTACTATAGCAGTAAAACCCCCAAATGGACTACACTAGGGTTCAACATGTAGGCATATATAACAATCTAAAAGTCTCCTAATCTTTAGACTACCTCAAATATACCCCACATACATACAAGAAATAGAATGTAAAAGCATATGGTAACTCTAATTTAAAGTCTGCGTTCGGTGTCGATACTTTCACGTTCAATTGCTCCTCAACTACAAGTCTCCTCCCAAGGCTGACCTGCATTCATGAAAAGGAAAACAAGAAAATAAAAACATGCATATCATATATGAATTAGTGGTTTAGATGTCATAATAAAACATAAATCAAACATAAATATTGAACACATCATATGATGGGACAGAAAAAACATTTCTTTTATTGGAATCACAAAGTTTACTTACAATGAGATAATCGACTGCTCCTCGTACCTAGTCCAGGATCCTCTTCACCAAGATCTGACTGTTCTTCCACGTATCTATCTCCTCTCAGACTTCTTCTCAAGAAATGTCATAGGATTATGATGGAGGAAAAAGGAAAGAATGGATAATTCTGGCACAAAACTCACAAGGTGGCTAGAAATTCCTGGGGCAATGAGGGGATGTGAAACAGACAGAGTTTCACTATTTTTATTCTTATGTTATGAATGAGATCCCAACACCTCCTTTCATATGAAAAAAATATGGTTATTCAATTGGGTGATGAGATATAGGTGGTGGGACATTTGGAAAACTACCCAATAACCCATAATCTCAACGAATTCCTTGCAACTTTTTAATTTTTGCAACTTTTGTGGGAATATGTGGGATGTAATGTCCCAAATAGTGTACGTATGTAGGTTGTAGTGATGACGCAAGTGTATTTACATGGGAATTAGTGGATAAGAGCATGCACATCTTCAAAAATATAGTTTTTAAGAAGAGATGTTCAGTGATGGCCTGGAAAAAATAGTAAGTAAGATGGCCTAATGCCATGTATGAATGTATGGTGCAATTTAGGCTCATAACATAGAGCACAAGGTATATAGGTTTAAAATCCTGTGCATTACCTGTGACTATCTTTCTAGGACAACCAAATCTTGCCAATATATTCTCTTCTAAAAAGTCTATAACCACTGAATCAGTGGCCTTCCTTGTCGAGATCGCTTCCACCCACTTGGTGAAATGGTCTGTAGCAGTGAGAATCCATCTATGTTGGGCACTTGAATGGGGATTTATCTCACCTATGAAGTCAATCTCCCATTGCTGAAAAGGAGCTTCTGTCTTGACTGGGACTAACGACATAGCTGGTAGTTTATGTTTTCCAGTAAAAAATTAACAAGGGCTACAAGCTCTTACCTTAGCATCTACATCTGGGAAAAGTTTAGGCCAGTAATAACCAGCCCTTAGGATTTTATATGCCATTTCTCTCCAAGCATGATGCCCTCCACAGACCCCCTCATGAAACTGACTTATAACTTCCTATGTTTCTGATTCAACCAGACAGACTAAGAGGAAATGAAGCAGGTCTTTCCAGTATAATCTTTTCTCAGAAATGCAGTATTTAAATACATGCAGCTTCAATGTTCTATCTTTGGAAGGTGACAAATCATCTGGACATTTCAAATTTAATAAGTATGTTACTATATCCTTATACCAATTTGACGAAGTGAATTTGTCCTCGATCTTGTTTTCGATTATTTGATCATCAATTTCATTCACATCTATCCATCCTTCTTCCTCTTGAGCAATGTTTATCCCAAGAGACCTAAAATTAGATTCAGCTAGAGGTTTAGCTAAACCCCGTCCTTTTACTAATTTAGTTGGTTTAACCTCCAAGTCAAACTCCTGAATTTTTGCAAGCCATCTACCTCTTTTACCATCACTGTCTGCTTGAACTAAGATATCTTTTACAGCACTAGTGGGTACATATGCAATGATTTTGGAATGCAATACATACGTTCTAAAAGCTTTCAATGCTTTGACCATAGCGTAAGCTTGCTTATAAATTATATTGTATTTAAGTTTAGCATCTTGGAGGATTTTACTAAAGAAGGCGATGGGTTGCTCAAAACCTTCTTCATTCTTCTGAAGGAGTACAACAACAAGCGTATGTTTAGAGGAAAATGAAAAAATGAGGAAATATTTAAGATAATTCGGACTTGCTAATATTGGTGCCTCACTTATAACTTTTTTAATGTGGGCAAAGGATTCCTTAGCTTCTTCTGTCCACTTAACTTCATTGTTTTTTCTGATCATATATGTAATCAATTTAACAATTTCAGCGAAGTTAGGAACAAATCTTCTCAAAAAAATTATTTTTCCTAAAAAAGATTGAATTTCTTTAACATTCCTGAGAATAGCTAATGTTTCTATAGCCTCTATTCTTTTAGGATCGATTCTAATTCCATCTCGGGATACTATATGACCCAAAAACTTGCCTTCCTGCATGGCGAAATGAGACTTTTTAGGATTTAATAATAGACCAAACCTACGACATTTTTTAAAAGTTTGTTTTGGATGAATCATATGGTCTTCATCTGATTTTGAAAAAATAGTAAGGTCATCCAGATATATAACTACAAACTTATCCCGTTCGCCGACAAAAGAAATATCCATCGCTCATTGAAAAGTAGCTCCTGCATTCATTAGTCCAAATGGCATTTTATCATACATGAACGTACCCCAAGGAGTGGTAAATGCAGTTTTTTCCTTGTCAGGCTCACTAACAACAATTTGATTATATCCTGAAAAACCATCAATCATGGACATCCTAGTAGCCCCTACTACTTTTTCAAGAACGTGGTCCATTTTTGGTAGAGGATAATTATCTTTAAGAGAAGATTTATTTAGATTTCTGAAGTCAACGCATAATCTAATTTCCCCATTTTTCTTTCTAACTGGGACTAGATTAGCTACCCAATCAGAATATCTTAAGGGAACAATAATATTAGCGTCTAAAAGTTTTTTAACTTCTTTCTCAATGACAGGTAATAAAATCGGGTTAAACTGTCTGAGTTTTTGTTTGAAAGGTTTGACACTTGGTTTAAGTGGTATTTTGTGTTCTATCACTGAAGTGTCAAAACTTTTCAAATCTTCATATGACCATGCGAACACATCTTTGTATTTTTTTAACAACTCAGTGTATTTGTTTTTGTTTTCTACTGATAAAAATTTAGATAACTTAACCATTTTGGGATTATCTACAGTTCATATGTTACAATCTTCAACCTCTTCTGGTTGAGGCTATAGAGTAGGTTTAGAAGGAATGGCATCTTTATTAAAGAGACTTTCCAAAGGAATCAGACCTTTGGGGATTTGATTGTTTTTAAGAACAAGCATCCGGTGGTTAGCTATTTTATCATGAAACTCTTTTGCATCTTCCCCTTCCTACATGATCCAAATAGGATCATTTTGATTCTCCTGATCATTATATGTTTCTGAAAATTCATCTAAAGATTCAAGAAACTTTCTAAGTTGCTCATCGTCTTTGAAAACTTGCCAATGTTATATATTATCAGGTATTGAAGGATGATGTCTCATTTGAATATGGTATTTTAAATTAAAAGCCATCGGGGGTGTAAATGTTGATGCAGCTTTAGCTAAAGCATCAACCTGTTGGTTTTCGGATCTAGGGAAAAAATGAAAATTCACAGAAGTGAAGAAATTCTCAATTAAATCCCATACACAATTTCTATAAGACCTTAATCTAGGATGTTTAGCTTGATATTGCCGATTTACTTGTTTTATGATTAATTCAACATCACCAAAGACTTCAAGATTTTTAATTTTCATTCTTCTTGCAGCTTCTAAGCCAAGTACTAGAGCTTCATATTCACATACATTATTTGTACAATCTATATACCACTGGAGCCTATAAGAAAAATGAATCACAAATTGATCATCAAGAGAAATAAGGAGTACTCCAGCCCCAGCTCCAAGATAGGAGGAAGCACCATCAAAAAACATTTTCCATATACCAGTATTATATACATTTTCTTCTATTTCTTTTTTTTGAATTTTTTCTTCTGTACATTTATCATCAACATCAATTTCAAAATCATCATCTAATGATAATATACAGTTTCCTAAATCTTGGTCAGCAATATACACTGGATGATTGTTAGGATTATTTGGGTGACTTACAGTGAATGCCATCTGAGTCTCCCTGTAAAGACGAGTGAATTGTCCTCCGAAAACAAGGATTGTAGCACATGTCATATCTAGCTGGAGAGATCCTCCAAGCTTAGCGCCCCATGATCTAGATAATAGCATTCCATATTTTGGGGGAATATCTGCGACTACTACATCCATAAGGATACTTTTAGCAGGTATCTGGGCTAAATTTACCACTAGGTATTTAATCATCCCTATGCATTTAAATTTTCTTGAATCAAAAGAATACAAATCACCATAGGGTCTTGTGATTTCGAGACCAAGTTTTTCCATTATTTCTTTAGGCATAACATTATGAGATGCTCCAGAATCCAACATACAGTTATGTAAAAGGTGGTCAAAAAGAGATAGTGTAATATAAAAAGGGCCCACTGTATCTCTTGCACCTTCAACGTGTGGACCAAAAACAAGGATAGGCTTGTCGTCTTCTAAGTTAATTGTGTCGGCCTGACTTTCTTCTTCAGAAAAATTAATCATTTTGGCTATTTGTTTTCAGTATACTAGATTTTTAGCTAGTTCGACAAGGGGGATAGAAATTTTGATCTTGCTTATTTTGTTTTCCAAGTTAACGTTGCCTATTGCCTTGTCATTCTCAATGTGTGGGGCTTCCATAACCTTTTTCTCAGTTTTACGTTGTGATGTAACCTTATTTTCTTTTATCAGAGCTTGTGTATTTACAAGGGTTGTTCCTACTGGCTCTAACTATACAGGGTTATTTGTTGTATTTCTTTTTGAAGACTATTTATCTGCAACTTTTGGGTTTACCTCATCTGTATCATTCCTCAGCAAAACCTTTTTTGTTTGAACATTAGGGAGAATTTTATTTCTTGGTCTCAGATTATATTTTCCTTGTAAGTCAGCAATAATATCATCTACAATACTTTGATATGTACAATCATCAATAACATTATTGTTAACTTTATCTTTTGATTTACTTTCTTTAATCAAAGATGCTTCATAATCCTGTCTAGATAAATAAGGAAAATTATTATCATCACCAAGATTACTAATATCTTCATCCAATTCTTCAAAACCACCAAAATCTTCTTCTCCAATATAATCTTCACTTTTAAAAGGTGCTTGAATTTTTTGATATTCATTTTTTATCATTTTATGTGGTCCCTGAGGTTGAGGATTTTTTCGGAAATCTTTTCTGGGAAAACTATCTCTTCTAGGTTTTTCTAGCTCCATTTTCGAAATTTTATTTGAGAGTTCTCGAATAACCCTAGCCATCTCTTCTAATTTATCTCCAGAAGATTTTCCCGACCCTGAAGGTCCACCTTGTTCTTTGAATTTTTTATTTTCTTTATTTACATTTTCGGTCTTTGTTTTAAGCTTCCCGGATGCCATCATATTGGATTCGATTTCAACTGCATCATCTTGCATTTTAGAGAGATCTAATGATATTCTCTCCCTCAATAGTAAAGCAAAGTCAGGATCAAAAGGACCAGCATAAGTTACTTTGGCTGCAGGTTGTGAAGGTTTAACTTCAGCTGAAATTTTATTGTATAATTTATTAAACCTTTGTGTGAATTCCAACACTGACTTAGAGTTTTTCTTTTTTAGGGCTCCGAATTTGGTTAGATAGTAGAGGTGATCTTTCCTCTCACCCCATTGTCTGATGAATGCACTCTCAAGCTCTTCATAAGATCTTAATGATCCAGCTGGTAAGGATCGAAACCAGGTTCTCACCTGTCCCTCAAAAGTTTGAACAAGTAATCTGGAATAAACATGTTCATGTTCTATTCCAAGTATATCTGCAAATTGATCGAAAAAGTTGATATGTTCTTGTGCAGTCAAATCACCTTCCCCTGTAAATTTTGGGAGGCTCTTCATATAGTTCTCAGGGAGATCGTGAAGAGGAACAGGAAGAACTAGGGGAGCATATCTAGAAGCCACTTTGGAAAAAATCCTGGGAAGTGGTACTTGACCACCTCCAAGAGCGCAACCTCCAACTCCAACACCTCCTTGTGCCGCCATGGTTAGGTTTGGGACTGAAGTTGTGACAGTTTGTGGAGAATATTCTTGGAAAACTGGAGACGAAACTTTGGGAAAAGAAAAAGTATCAAAAGAAGGGGGAAGCGAAAGTGATTGTTCAAAAGCTTCCGATGAATTCTATTGTGTAAAATTAGGTTGATTTGTAGTATAAGTTGATAACAGGATTTGTTTAATTGATTTTCGCGAATTTTTTTTTTTTTCGGATTAGAGACTGGCGAGGTTTGTTTACAATCCGTGTTTTTCCTGGTGTTCTTACGGCTACTAGCCAATTTATTTAGTGTGGAGTCGCCAAGTGAAAGATAAATTAGCCTTAGAAAGTTTTATGTTCTTGTTCACTATCAGCAACAAAAAGTGTCAATGTTGTTCTTCCCAGGGAAATGATTCGTTTCTTCGGTCCCCAGAAACAGTGCCAAAAAGATGTTGTTCCTGAGTTTATGTTTTAAGGCTATAAAACATACCATCAAGGCATCCGAAAAAAGATTTTTATAAAAATATTTTTGAAATAAAGAAACAAAGAAAGACTAGATCAGATTCAGTTTCTCAACTATCTCAGTCTTGCTTCTTGTTGCTCTTGGATGCTAATGTCACGTTCAATGGCAGCCCATGATCTTTCTAACTCAGTCCTATTGGTAGTTGTTTGTAGAATAGTGTTAAATAAGTTTAGGGCAATGTTGGTTTGATCCCGAAGACTAGGTTCTACATTAGGTTGTTTGCTAGTAGGGACTGTCATGGGTGATAGGGTTTTAAAGGTTTGTAAATGGGTTTTTTATCAATTGGTTACTTCAAATTTTCAGATATGATATTAATAAAAACAACTTTAAAATCTAAAACAGTAATGTAAAAACACATTCAAGGCCGTTTCCTGGTTTTGTAACAATTTTTGAATTGTAAACAATGAAACACAATACAGAGAAATATAAGGCTTTTATCCAGAAAGAATATTATATTTCAAATAACAATGATGAAAGAAAAACAAGATTTCTAACAGGGTTAAATATTAAGGAATAGAAGGTTTTACATGTCTTAAAATTACTAAAGTAATTTCAGAGGAAAGATTGTAATACATTCAACATCCAAACCAATCTGAAATAATAAACAACAATGTATATAACTTCAAATTGATTTACTTGTTAGAAACACACATTAAAAGGAAATTTTAACAAAGCATGATAAACAAGGGAAGAAACATAGTCACAAAGTTGCAGGATCCAGAATCTTGTTTGCGGTTTATATTTCGATGAACTTCAAAGATGATATTACAAAAATTGGCCTTCTCCAAAATTTCTGAAGCCCCTTTTCAGCCTTTTGAAACTATATTTATACCTTTCTATCAAATTTTTTCATTGGTAAGTAACCAACTTCCTAATATTACGGTTACATAAACTAATGTCAACCGTTTACAATTTCTTTCAAAATTCTAAAAAAAATAAAAAAAATTTACAAAATTTTAAATTTGCGTTGATGAACTTTCTTTCTTTGCTTCAACGCATTGAACATATTTCTCCAAAAAGTTTATCAAGACCCTAGGAACCTCAGGTACTTCATTTTCTTCAAAAGAGAAAAATCTTCTCTATAAGCTTGGCAACTGGCTTTCTATTGTTTTCTCTATGAATTTAACCTTTTCTAACCTTGAACTTTAAGCTATCATCCACTTATCTATTTCTGCAATATTGACCATTTTAATATCTAAAATTTTTTCTTTCCTTTCTTCGATTTCTTCTTTTGACTTCAGCTGATACCTAGCAATGTTGGCTTCGCCTAATAACTCAGAAAAACCATATGTCCCGATATTTACTAAATCTTTTTCAATAAGATTGAAGATCTTTTGACAATCTTCATTAATTCCTTTTGTAATTCTTTTATATTCTGCCAATTTTGATTCCCAAACTTTAATCATTATATCTCCTCTTACTTGTTCCGAAATGGGTAATTTCTGGGCTTTTCCAATTTCTTCTTTTTGTAGAGAAGCTATTACTTTTTGAAAAGAATTCCTTGCTTCTTTAGCTTCTCTTTCTTTCTAGGATACATGTTCCATGGACCTATTTGATTCTTGAAAATAGTTCTGGATCATTTCCAGATTGCAAAATACTTTCTGTTGTTCCTCTTCTATTTTTGTATATATTTCTAATGCTTGAGTTCTTAACTGTTCGATTTCAATTACCTGGTTAGCAATTGAAATAATCTTATCTTGCAAAAATTTATTTTCATTGCCAAGCTTTTGAACCTGTTCTTGGGTAACCTGTATCATGTGTTTTGCTTCATCCAAGTTTTTATTCAACTTTTGGATTTCTTGCATGTCTTTGAGTCTAGCTTGTTCTAGACCCTTTTGTATCCCCCAACCAATAATTCTTTCATCTTCCTTTAATCTGTCCTGCAACTGCATTATTTCTTGATCCTTTTGCTCAATCATAGTTGTTATATTTCTTGTAGAATACATGTTAGCTGATGCTATAACACCCATGGTTCCTTCTAACTCTGTAGCGAATTCTCCTTCATTAAGTTTCTTTCCATCAATGATAATTTTATGTCTTTTGATCGTTCTTTCTCCTACAGGATGAATTTCCTGTTTCAAGACAGCTCTTCATTTTTTACTGAAAAAATAATCAGATGAAGGGATTTCATCTCTGGAGATTGGCTCTAGGTCACTTACATATAGAACTCCTTCATGAGGGTTTCCGAAAGTAGACTGTAGTGGAGTCAATGCTGTGATAGTACTGCCAATTTCCTTTGAAGTTGTTCCTCCAATATTTTCTGGAATATCATTGAGAACTATTGAACTTGTTTCTATTCCTTTTCCCTTTTTTGTCTCTGGTCCTTTGGTCTGAGAACCCTCTGTTTTCTGAGGAGGTATTTCAGGATCTTTCAACTTTTCTTTGTCACTTAACTTATCCTGAGTATCCATCTCAAGCCCTGGAGGGGTTTCTTTCTGTTCTCACAATAAAGTTAATATTTCACCTTGTAAACTCTTCGGCAGGTGGCTTCGTCTATGTCTTTGAAAAGATGCAAACCCCACCTGTGCGTCAGGTGATAAGGCTTGCACTCTGTTATGAACTTCCTCATAAGACTTAACATTTTTGAAAACATCATAAAAAACTGAAATTTCATGTTCATATGCTTTAAAATTACATTGTATGTAAGGTTGACTGAATATTTGGTAAGGGTCGTGTTTCCTGTGCGCTATGCTTGCTAATTTCACTTCGTCCAATGACTCGGCCTCCACCTTAAAATGGCCTAAGTTTAATAAAATGAATTTTCCGATATAAACAAGAGAAGATGGCCATGCTTTTTTCTGCTGAGCTTTTAATTCTAACCCAATACCACCCTTGACTAACTGATAAGCCACTTCTCTGCACATCAACCTTTCTAGTAAAATTTTTGTTAGTGCGTGAGGTGGAATGGAACAACCATAAACCCTAATATAGGAAATGTTTTCCTCAATGAACCAATTGGCTACTGATTTGAGGTTTTCTATGATGGTATTAGATATGCGAGGGGGTTCGCATCCAAAGAATATTTTGTGCAAAGGGATAATTACATCATGACAAACCTCATAAAAAACATCTTTTACATTTTATTCCCAGAGGGCTGAGTGATATTTATGAACAGGTTCTGGGCAAGAAACATTCCAACTCCAATTCATTAATGGGAAATGAGTCATAAAACAAATGGCATCCATGATATAAGATGACATATAAAAAGACACTAGTTTTCCTTTTGACCTAGCTTCTTTGAAATTCACAACCTCTGATGTGAGGTTATCTGACAAAATTTTGTGCCAATTAAAACTGCATCCCTCTGAAACTTACTCTAAAAGAGGGGTCCAATCTGCATGAAAGTGACAAGGATCCTTTCTCCCAAAAATTATACATAACATCATTGCTACATAAACCATATATTCGTTTAAGGAAGCTGTGGCATAAATTCCATGTAAATCATACCTAAACTTGCTTTCATCTCTGGCCCATCCTTTAATCATGTCAGGGTATGTTTGGCCTGCTTCAATGCATTCTTTTCTTTGAAACTCGGCTAAAAACTCAGAATTAAAAGTGTGTCTATAATTGGGTGAGAGCTTATACATTACTTGAATATGCTCAAGCCTGAATGAGCCGATGACAACTCCTTGCTTGTTCAAAATGCTTCTGGTCAAGATATCTACTTTTTCCAGTGACCAGCTGATCATATCAATATATGACACCAGTCTCGGACATGTAGCAGCCTTATGAAGCTCAAACTCGGCAATATCTTGGAGGTGATTTTCCGAATCATTGGCTTCATATTTAAGCTCATACTCCAGTTTTTCGGAAATTCCAGTCCATGATTTAACAGAGTGTACTATGGATGCAGTAGTATCGGAGATAATATCACCTTCTGGTTGATCTTTATTTTTCTTCGACGCCTTTTTGGGTGCCATAGCTCTGTGTTTAACTTGAAAACCTGTAACATAGAGTGATTTAGCTTTGAAATGATAGTACAGACGTTTCAAAAGTTTATTTCAAATATATCATAAAAACATTAAGATTGGTACCTCTGTTACGAAGTTTAAGGCTCTTAATGCAAAATATATTTCCGAAGATATGCATTTAATGTTTGTACTTAGGCTTTCTCATTATTTTCAAATATAATAAAAAATTACCAAATTGGACAATGACGCATTAAAGGACATTCAAAGAAAGTTTAACTTTAAACCTTGTTTAGAAGGATGATTAATTAGCGTTGATCTTGAATTAAATTTGAAAACCTTCTTTTCGGAGTTTCGACACTTTTGATGTCAAGGAAATATGTCATCGAAGAAACCCGGTTGCCAAAATCACGATGTATTATTTTAAAATGAAACATTTTTAGTATCTTAATTAATCCATATTAGACCTTTTCGGGATTTCGTTAATCGAAAAATCGAGGATCGGGAAATCGGCAAATCTGATGACATGAAACATGCTTCTCACAAAACCGCAAATCCCGATATCCCGATGTAATTATTTAACTCTTAATCATTCTTAGTGGTGATTAGATTAATTCAAAACTTTACTTAAGGATTAAATGTATCATGAAATCGAGAAATCGGGAAAAACGATGACAAGATTATTTGATCTTATAAAACCGTGAATCCTGATTTTGCGACGTGATTAACTTAATGTTTAAACCCTTTTAATTCTGAAATAAGCAAATTACATTTTAATTAAGTTTTAAAGTATCAAAAAATCGGGGATCGGGATTTCGCAATTCAATTTGCATTAAACATTTGTTTACGCAAAACTCTGAATCCCAATTTTAGGTTTAAATTAAAATTCCTTAAATTTTAAATTACTGCCCGTTTAAAAGATTGTTTCAAATAGTGTTGGAAAACTTATATTCGTTTATATTTTTTCCCTTCTTTTTCCAAAAATAAACAATAAAAGGCATTGCGAATTTATAGGTGATGAAATTCTTTTTTTAAGAAATTTGAAAAATGCAAAGACTCAAAAAATACAAATCTTTTATCCTTAAGAATAAAAAATTCAAGGTCTGTTTCAACATAGGCTCCAACTAGGGACCTCGTCTCCCTGTGGGACGAGGAGAACATGTAGAATCAGTGCCTTCATTGGGTAAATGGTGTCAAGGGTTTATCTCTGATAAACTGATCAAAGAGCAGGAAAAGAGATTACATAAAGTCTTTGAAAACCTTTTCAAAAATTCTTATTTATTTGAAATTCAGTTATAGTCTTCTTCAAAATTCTCCTTCCCATTCCAAATTTTAGTTAGTATTGAGATGATTAGAACAATCTTTAGAAACTCAACAGATTATTGAGCATTTCAGCTTGCATCAATCGAAATAAAATTTATAATTTTAAAACTGGGAAGCTCTATTTTGACTTAAGATGAATATCCGGTTTTTGAAAAATTAATAACTAGAATAGAGTTATAGATAAGTATGAAAACCTTACAGATACCTCAGATATTGCTTCACTGCCAGCAGGCCTGTTCAGTACCCCAGTCAAGTTATCTTTCCCTTTTTACTGAATTTCCTTTCACCGCTTCGAGTGCTTATTTTATGCTCAGACATTGCTTCACTTCCAGTGGGCCTATTCAGTACCCCGGTGAAGTTATCTATTTATTTTTAGACGAGGGCAATCATTTAAATGAATTTCCTTTCATCATCTGTAGGACTAGATGGGGGCAATCAATTATGGATTTCCTTTCACCATCTGTCTTATAGTTATCTTATGCTTACGAAGCGGGGGCAATCATTGATACTTAATATATCAGGGGTGGTGATCTGTGTAAAATTTTATAATAAAGGTTTGTCAACTTGTTTTGGTTATTCTAGACCAATTTTTCTCAACCTTCAAAACTTCTTAGTCCGTAGAGAAAAAGGGAAAAATATTTTCAGGGGATCTTCTTTTGAGCAAGCTTAAAATATCAGACAATCTGTTAAGAAACTTAAGATATTCAGAGTTAATCTCTAACCTAACCATCTTTAGTCAGAGAAGAAAATCATGAAAACTGACCTAACTGAATTCAATTATTTGATGATTTTCAAAGTTGATACAAAATATTTTCAACTCTGATACAAAGTTCTAAAATATAAAAGATAATACTGAGGTTATTAAAGGAGACTTTTCAACAATCTATAAACCAGAATACCTCAGACATAATTTCAAAAATAACTCAGTGGATTGGATTGGATTTTCTTTTTTTTTGATAATTTACTAATTTATTTTTTTTAACAAAGTAGTTTTCAAAAAATTGAGAAAGAAACCGGTATATACAAATTTATTCTATTTTATTTTATTTTTATTTATTTATATATTATTATTATTATTATTATTATTATTATTATTATTATTATTATTATTATTATTATTATTATTTTTTATTCCATATAATTCTTTAAGAACCGCCCATTAACAGGGGCATTTATGATCTTACCATCTAAATTTTTCAGTAGAAATGAGTTTTTACCTTCAAAAGATGATATCTTAAAGGGTCCATACCAAATATGATCAAATTTACCATTTTTTCCAGAATCTTCCTTTCAAGCATCCCACCTCAAAACTAGATCTCCTGGGAGAAAGTTCCTGTTCTTGGCCTTGCGATCAAATAACATCTTCATATTATCCTGGTACTTCTGTAACTTTTCATCTATGACATCCCTATGTTGTTGAACTTCAATCAGTTGGTTTATCCTGCCACAGTTTCATCAAAGGAAGTGCTAAGTTTATAGGTAGCACTACATCTGTTCCATAAAACATTTGAAATGGTGAAGTACTGATAGACTTCTTCGTGCCTATATGATTTGCCCATAAAGCATACTTTAAATGTAAATGCCAAGATTTTTTATTTTCATTTAAGACTTTCTTAGTTATACTTATCAAACTCTTATTAGAAGATTATGCCAGAACATTTCCTTGTGGATAATATGCTGTGGAATGTCCTAGCACAATATTATATTTCTGGCAAAAGATGACCATTTCCATAGATTTAAAAGCCTGTGCATTATCTATGACTATATTTCTAGGACAGCCAAATCTTGCCAATATATTCTCTTCTAAAAAGTCTATAACCACTGAATCAGTGCCCTTCCTTATCGGGATCGCTTCCACCCACTTGGTAAAATAGTCTGTAGCAGTGAGAATCCATCTATGTTGAGCACTTGAATGGGGATTTATCTCACCTATGAAGTCAATCCCCCATTTCTAAAAAGGAGCTTCTGTCTTGACTGGGACTAACATCATAGCTGGTAGTTTATGTTTTCCAGTAAAAAATTGACAAGGGCTACAAGCTCTTACCTTAGCATTTACATCTGGGAAAAGTTTAGGCCAGTAATAACCAGTCCTTAGGATTTTATATGCCGTTTCTCTCCAAGCATGATTCCCTCCACAAACCCCCTCATGAAACTGACTTATAACTTCCTCTGTTTCTGATTCAACCAGACAGACTAAGAGGAAACCAARCAGGTCTTTCCAGTATAATCTTTTCTCGAAAATGCAGTATTTAACTGTATGCAGCTTCAGTGTTCTAGATTTGGAAGGTGACAAATCATCTGGACATTTCAAAGTTAATAAGTATGTTACTATATCTTTATACCAATTTGACGAAGCGAATTTTTCCTCGATCTTGTTTTCGATTATTTGATCATCAATTTCATTCACATCTATCCATCCTTCTTCCTCTTCAGCATTGTTTATCCCAAGAGCCCTAAAATTAGATTCAACTAGAAGTTTAGCTAAACCCTGTCCTTTTACTAATTTAGTTGGTTTAACCTCCAAGTCAAACTCCTGAATTTTTGCAAGCCATCTACCTCTTTTATCATCATTGTCTGCTTGAAGTAAGATATCTTTTACAACACTAGTGGGTACATATGCAATGATTTTGGAATGTAATACATACGTTCTAAAAGCTTTCAATGCTTTGACCATAGCGTAAGATTGCTTCTCCATTATATTGTATTTAAGTTTAGCATCTCTGAGGCTTTTACTAAAGAAGGCGATGGATTTCTCAAAACCTTCTTCATTCTTCTGAAGGAGTACAACAACAAGCGTATGTTTAGAGGCAAATGAAAAAATGAGGAAATCTTTAAGATAATTCGGACTTGCTAATATTGGTGCCTCACTTATAAATTTTTTAATGTGGGCAAAGGATGCCTTAGCTTCTGCTCTCCACTTAACTTCGTTGTTTTTTCTGAGCATATCTGTAATCAATTTAACAATTTCAGCGAAGTTAGGAACAAATCTTCTCAAAAAATTTATTTTTCCTAAAAAAGATTGAATTTCTTTAACATTCCTAGGAATAGCTAATGTTTCTATAGCCTCTATTCTTTTAGGATCGATTCTAATTCCATCTTGGGATACTATATGACCCAAAAACTTGCCTTCTTACATGGAAAAATGAGACTTTTTAGGATTTAATGATAGACCAAACCTACAACATTTTTCAAAAGTTTGTTTTAGATGAATCATATGGTCTTCATCTGATTTCGAAAAAATAGTAAGGTCATCCAGATATATAACTACAAACTTATCCTGTTCTCCGACAAAAGCAATATCCATCGCTCATTGAAAAGTAGCTCTTGCATTCATTAGTCCAAATGGCAGTTTATCATACATGAACGTACCCCAAGGAGTGGTAAATGCAGTTTTTTCCTAGTCAGGCTCACTAATAGAAATTTGATTATATCCTGAAAAACCATCAATCATGGACATCCCAGTAGCCCCTACTACTTTTTCAACAATGTGGTCCATTTTTTGTAGAGGATAATTATCTACTACTTTTTTGTAAGAGAAGATTTATTTAGATTTCTGAAGTCAACACATAATCTAATTTCCCCATTTTTCTTTCTAACTGGGACTAGATTAGCTACCCAATCATAATATCTTAAGGGAACAATAATCTTAGCGTCTAAAAGTTTTTTAACTTCTTTCTTAATGACAGGTAATAAAATCGGGTTAAATTGTCTGAGTTTTTGTTTGAAAGGTTTGACACCTGGTTTAAGTGGTATTTTGTGTTTTATCACCGAAGTGTCATAAGTTTTCAAATCTTCGTATGACCATGTGAACACATCTTTATATTTTTTTAACAACTCGGTGTATTTGTTTTTGTTTTCTACTGATAAAAATTTAGGTAACTTAACCATTTTGGGATTATCTACAGTTCCTATGTTACAATCTTCAACCTCTTCTGGTTGAGGTTGTAGAGTAGTTTTAGAAGGAATGTCATCTTTATTAAAGAGTCTTTCCAAAGGAATCAGACCTTTGGGGATTTGATTTTTTTTAAGAACAAGCATCCGGTGGTTAGCTATTTTATCATGAAACTCTTTTGCATCTTCCCCTTCCCACATGATCCAAATGGGATCATTTTGATTCTCCTGATCGTTATATGTTTTTGAAAATTCATCTAAAGATTCAAGAAACTTTCTAAGCTACTCATCGTCTTCGAAAACTTGCCAATGTTGTATATTATCAGGTATTGAAGGACGATGTCTCATTTGAATATGGTATTTTAAGTTAAAATCCGTCGGGGGTGTAAACGTTGATGCGTCTTTAGCTAAAGCATCAGCCTGTTGGTTTTTGGATCTAGGGACAAAATAAAAATTCACAGAAGTGAAGAAATTCTCAATTAAATCCCATACACAATTTCTATAAGACCTTAATCTAGGATGTTTAGCTTGATATTTCCGATTTACTTGTTTTATGATTAATTCAACATCACCAAAGACTTCAAGATTTTTAATTTTCATTCTTCTTGCAGCTTCTAAGACAAGTACTAGAGCTTCATATTCACATACATTATTTGTACAATATATATACCACTGGAGCCTATAAGAAAAAGGAATCACAAATTGATCATCAGGAGCAATAAGGAGTACTCCATCCCCAGCTCCAAGATAGGAGGAAGCACCATCAAAAAACATTTTCCATATACCAGTATTATATACATTTTCTTCTATTTCTTTTTTTTTTATTTTTTCTTCTATACATTTATCATCAACATCAATTTCAAAATCATCATCTAACGATAATATACAGTTTCCTAAATCTTGGTCGGCAATATACACTGGATGATTTTTAGGATTATTTGGGTCACTTGCAGTGAATGCCATCCGAGTCTCCCTATAGAGACGAGTGAATTGTCCTCCGAAAACAAGGATTGTAGCATATGCCATATCTAGCTCGAGAGATCCTCCAAGCTTAGCGCCCCATGATATAGATAATAGCATTCCATATTTTTGGGGAATATCTGCGACTACTACATCCATAAGGATACTTTTAGCAGGTATCTGGGTCAAATTTACCACTAGGTATTTAATCATCCCTATGCATTTAACTTTTCTTGAATGAAAAGAATACAAATCACCATAGGGTCTTGTGATTTCGAGACCAACTTTTTCCATTATTGCTTTAGGCATAACATTATGAGAAGCTCCAGAATCCAACATACAGTTATGTAAAAGGTGGTCAAAAAGAGATAGTGTAATATAAAAAGGGGCCACTGTATCTCTTGCACCTTCAACGTGTGGACCAAAAACAAGGATAGGCTTGTTGTCTTCTAAGTTAATTGTGTTGACCTGACTTTCTTCTTCAGAAAAATTAATCATTTTGCCTATTTGTTTTCGGTATACTGGATTTTTAGCTAGTTCGACAAGGGGGATAGAAATTTTGATCTTGCTTATTTCGTTTTCCAAGTTAAAGTTGCCTAGGGCCTTATCATTCTCAATGTGTGGGGCTTCCATAACCTTTTTCTCAGTTTTATGTTGTGATGTAACCTTATTTTCTTTTATCAGAGCTTGTGTATTTACAGGGGTTGTTCCTACTGGCTCTAACTGTACATGGTTATCTGTTGTATTTCTTTTTGCAGACTGTTTATCTGCAACTTTTGGGTTTACCTCATCTGTATTATTCCTCAGCAAAACCTTTTTTGTTTGAACATTAGGGAGATTTTTATTTCTCGGTCTCAGATTATATTTTCCTTGTAATTCAACAATAATATCATCTGCAATACTTTGATATGTACAATCATCAGTGACATTATTGTTAACTTTATCTTCAGATTTACTTTCTTTAATCAAAGATGCTTCATAATCCTGTCTAGATAAATAAGGAAACTTATTATCATCGCCAAGATTACTAATATCTTCATCCAATTCTTCAAAACCACCAAAATCTTCTTCTCCAATATAATCTTCACTTTTAAAAGGTTGTTGAATTTTTTGATCTTCATTTTTTATCGTTTTATGTGGTCCCCGAGGTTCAGGATTTTTTCGAAAATCTTTTCTGGGAAAATGATCTCTTCTAGGTTTTTCTAGCTCCATTTTTGAAATTTTATTTGAGAGTTCTCGAATAACCCTAGACATCTCTTCTAATTTATCTCCAAAAGATTTTCTCGACCCTGAAGGTCCACCTTGTCCTTTAAATTTTTATTTTCTTTATTTGCATTTTCGGTCTTTGTGTTAAGCTTCCCAGATGCCATCATATTGGATTCGATTTCAACTGCATCATCTTTCATTTTAGAGAGATCTAATGATCTTCTCTCCCTCAATAGTAAAGCAAAGTTAGGATCAAAAGCACCAGGATAAGTTACTTTGGCTGCAGGTTGTGAAGGTTTAACTTCAGCTGGAATTTTATTGTATAATTTATTAAACCTTTGTGTGAATTCCAACACTGACTCAGAGTTTTCTTTTTTAGGGCTCTGAATTCGGTTAGATAGTAGAGGTGATCTTTCCTCTCACCCCATTGTCTAATGAATGCACTCTCAAGCTCTTCATAAGATCTTAATGATCCAGCTGGTAAGGATTGAAACCAGGTTCTCACCTATCCCTCAAAAGTTTGAACAAGTAATCTGGAATAAACATCTTCATGTTCTATTCCAAGTATATCTGCAAATTGATCGAAAAAGTTGATATGTTCTTGTGCAGTCAAATCACCTTCCCTTGTAAATTTTGGGAGGCTCTTCATATAGTTATCAGGGAGATCCTGAAGAGGAACAGGAAGAACAAGGGGAGCATATCTAGTATCCACTTTGGAAAAAATCCCGGGAAGTGGTACTTGACCACCTCCAGGAGCACCACCTCCAGCTCCAGCACCTCCTTGTGCCGCCATGGTTAGGTTTGGTACTGAAGTTGGGACAGTTTGTGGAGAATATTCTTGGAAAACTGGAGATGAAACTTCGGGAAAAGAAAAAGTATCAAAAGAAGGGGGAAGCGAAAGTGATCATTCAAAAGATTTCGATGAATTCGATTGTGTAAAGCTAGGTTGATTTGTAGTATAAGTTGATAACATGATTTGTTTAACTGATTTTCGTGATTTTAAATTTTTTTCCGGATTAGAGACTGGCGAGGTCTGTTTACTATCCGGGTTTTTCCTGGTGTTCTTATGGCTACTAGCGAGTTTATTTAGTGTGGAGTCTCCAAGTGAAAGATAAATTAGCCTTAGAAAGTTTTTTGTTCTTGTTCACTATCAACAACAGAAAGTGTCAATGTTGTTCTTCCCATGGAAATGATTCGTTTCTTTGGTCCCCGACAACGACGCCAAAAAGATATTTTTCCTAAGTTTATGTTTTAAGGCTATAAAACATACCGTCAAGGCATCCGAAAAAAGATTTTTATAAAAAGATTTTTGAAATAAAGAAACAAAGAAAGACTAGATCAGATTCAGTTTCTCAATTGTCTCTGTCTTTCTTCCTGTTTCTCATGGATGTTAATTTTACATTCAATGGCATCCCCTGATCTTTCTAACTTAGTCCTATTGGTCGTTGTTTGTAGAATACTGTTAAATAAGTTTAGGGAAATGCTGGTTTGATCCTGAAGACCAGGTTCTACGTTAGGTTGTCTGCCAGTAGGGACTGTCATGGGTGATAGGGTTTTAAAGGTTTGTAAATGGGTTTTTTATCAATTAGCTACTTCAGATTTTCAGAGATGATATTAATAAAAACAACTTTAAAATCTAAAACAGTAATGTAAACACACATTCAAGGACGTTTCCTGGTTTTGTAACAATTTTTGAATTGTAAACAATGAAACACAATACAAAGAAATATAAGGCTTTTATCTAGAAATAATCTTATATTTCAAATAAAAATGATGAAAGAAAAACAAGATTTCTAATAGGGTTAAATATTAAGGAATAGAAGGTTTTACAGGCTTAAAATTACTAAAGTAATTTCAGAGCAAAGACTGTAATACATTCAACATCCAAACCAATCTGAAATAATAAATAACAATGTATATAACTTCAAATTGATTTAATTGTTAGAAACACACATTAAAAGGAAAATTTAACAAAGCATGATAAACAGAGGAAGAAACATAGTCACAAAGTTGTAGGATCCAGAATCTCGTCTGCGGTTTATATTCCGATGAATTTCAAAGCTGATATTACAAAAATTGGCCTTCTCCAAAATTTCTGAAGCCCCTTTTCAGCCTTTTGAAACTATATTTATAACTTTCTATCAAATTTTTTCATTGGTAACCAACCAACTTCCTAATATTACGGTTACATAAACTAATGTCAACCATTTACAATTTCTTTCAAAATTCTAAAAATAAAATAAAAATATTTACAAAATTTTAAATTTGCGTTGATGAACTTTCTTTCTCTGCTTCAACGCATTGAACATATTTCCCCAAAATTTTTATCAAGACCCTAGGAGCCTCAGGTACTTCATTTGCTTCAAAAGAGAAAAATCTTCTCTGTAAGCCTGACAACTAGCTTTCTATTGTTTTCTCTGTGAATTTAACCTTTTCTAACCTTGAACTTGAAGGTATCATCCACTTATCTATTTCTGCAATATTGACCATTTTAATATCTGAAATTTCTGCTTTCCTTTCTTTGAGTTCTTCTTTTGACTTCAGCTAATACCTAGCAATGTTGACTTCGCCTAATAACTCATAAAAATCATTTGTCCCGATATTTACTAAATATTTTTCAATAAGATTGAAGATCCTTTGACAATCCTCATTAATTCCTTTTGTAATTCTTTTATATTCTGCCAATTTTGATTCCCAAACTTTTATCATTATATCTCCTTTTACTTGTTTCGAAATGGGTAATTTATGGGCTTTTCCAATTTCTTATTTTTGTAAAGAAGTTATTACTTTTTGAAAAGAATTCCTTGCTGCTTTAGCTTCTCTTTCTTTCTGGGATACCTGTTCCATGGACCTATTTGATTCTTGAAAATAGTTCTGGATCATTTCCAAATTGCAAAATACTTTATGTTGTTCCTCTTCTATTTTTTTATATATTTTTGATGCTTGAGTTTTGAACTGTTCGATTTCAATTACCTAGTTAGCAATTGAAATAATCTTATCTTGCAAAAATTTATTTTCATCGCCCAACTTTTGAACCTTTTCTTGGGTAACCTGTATCATGTGTTTAAATTCATCCAAGTTTTTATTCAAGTTTTGGATTTCTTGCATGTCTTTGAGTCTAGCTTGTTCTAAACCCTTTTGTATCCCCCAACCAATAATTATTTCATTTTCCTTTAATCTGTCCTACAACTGCATTATTTCCTGATCCTTTTTCTCAAGCATAGTTGTTAGATTTCCTACAGAATACATGTTAGCTGATGCTATAGCACCCATGGTTCCTTTTAACTCTATAGCAAATTCTCCTTCATTAAGTTTCTTTCCATCAATGATAATTTTATGTCTTTTGATCATTCTTTCTCCTACAGGATGAATTTCCTGTTTCAAGACAACTCTTCATTTTTTACTGAAAAAATAATCAGATGAAGGGATTTCATCTCTGGAGATTGGCTCTAGGTCACTTACATATAGAACTCCTTCATGAGGGGTTTCGAAAGTAGATTGTAGTGGAGTCAATGCTGTGATAGGACTGCCAATTTCCTTTGAAGTTGTTCCTCCAATATTTTCTGGAATATCATCGAGAACTATTGAACTTGTTTCTATTCCTTTTTCCTTTTCTGTCTCTGGTCCTTTGGTCTGAGAACCCTCTGTGTTCTGAGGAGGTATTTCAGGATCTTTCAACTTTTCTTTGTTACTTAACTTATCCTGAGTATCCATCTCAAACCCTGGAGGGGTTTCTTTCTGTTCTGACAATAAAGTTAATATTTCACCTTGTAAACTCTTCGGCAGGCAGCTTTGTCTATGTCTTTGAAAAGATGCAAACCCCACCTGTGCGTTAGGTGACAAGGCTTGCACTCTGTTCTGCACTTCCTCATAAGACTTAACATTTTTTAAAAAATCATCATAAACTAAAATTTCATGTTCATATGCTTTTAAATTACATTGTATGTAATGCCGTCTGATTATTTGGTAAGGGTCGTGTTTCCTGTGCTCTATGCTTGCTAATTTCACTTCATCCAATGACTTGGCCTCCACCTTAGAATGACCTAAGTTTAATAAAATGAATTTTCCGATATAAATAGGAAAAGATGGCCATGCTTTTTTCTGCTGAGCTTTTAATTCTAACCCAATACCACCCTTGATTAACTGATAAGCCACTTCTCTGCATATCAACATGTCTGGTAAAATTTTTGGGAGTACGTGAGGTAGAATGGAACAGCCATAAACCCTAATATAGGAAATTTTTTCCTCAATGAACCAGTCGGCAACTGATTTGAGGTTTTCTATGATGGTATTAGATATGCGAGGGGGTTTGCATCCAAAGAATATTTTGTGCAGAGGGATAATTACATAATGAAAAACCTCATAAAAAACATCTTTTGCATTTTCTTCCCAGAGGGATGAGTGATATTTATGAACAGGTTCTGGGCAAGAAACATTCCAACTCCAATTCATTAATGGGAAAGGAGTCATAAAACAAATGGCATCCTTGATATAAGCTGACATATAAAAAGAAATTGGTTGTCCTTTTGACCTAGCTTCTTTCTAATTCACAACCTCTGATGTGAGGTTATCTGACAAAATTTTGTGCCAATTAAAACTTCGTCCCTCTGAAACTTCCTCTTAAAAAGGGGTCCAATCTGCATGAAAGTGACAAGGATCCTTTCTCCCAAAAATTATACATAACATCATTGCTACATAAACCATATATTCGTTTAAGGAAGCTGTGGCATAAATTCCATGTAAATCAGCCCTAAACTTGTTTTCATCTCTGGCCCATCCTTTAATCATGTCAAGGTATGTTTGGCCTCCTTCAATGCATTCTTTTCTTTGAAACTCGGCTAAAAACTCAGAATTAAAAGTGTGTCTATAATTGGGCGAGATCTTATACATTACTTGAATATGATTAGGCCTGAATGAGCCAATGATAGCTCCTTGCTCATTCAGAATGCTTCTGGTCGGGATATCTACTTTTTCCAGTGCCCAGCTAATCATATCGGTATATGACACCAGTCTCGGACGTGCAACAACCTTATGAAGCTCAGACTGGGCAATATCTTGAAGGTGATTTTTCGAATCAGTGGCTGCAGTCCATTATTTAACAGAGTGTACTCTGGATGCAGTAGTATCGGAGATAATATCACCTTCTGGTTGATCTTCATTTTTCTTCGACGCTTTTTTGGGTGCCATAGCTCTATGTTTAACTTGAAAACCTGTAACAAAGAGTGATTTAGCTTTGAAATTATAATACAGATGTTTCAAAAGTTTATTTCAAATATATCATAAAAACATTGAGATTGGTACCTCTGTTACGAAGTTTAAGACTCTTAATGCAAAGATATTTCCTGTAATGCTCTTATTTAATTTAAACTACCATTTATTTAGAACAGAAAAGTAAATTTAAATTTCACTTAATCTAGCACATTCAATCTAATATTTCAATAAATAAAATTTACTAACAATTTAATTCAAAAGATTCATAACTCTAACCTGAATCTGATGCTTGCTTTCTTAGCTTGACTCTGTTGCTCCTCTTTAGGACACCCCAAAACCAACCTCCCTGTCGACTAGTAACGCCTAGCCCTAGGACATCAATGGATGTCCTAGCCCTCCGAGCCCGAAACCTGTGCAGCCCCCCGGTGCACTGTAAATTCCACTTCCACTGTAGATTTCACTCTCCTCAATCCTCCAAGCTCTCCCCCCCTATTGTAGAATGAATCCCCATCATACTTCTCCACTTCACTTATTCCTCCTTCACCGCCCTTCCTCCATTAACTCCCCCCACCAAATACCTTATCCCTTTCTTAAATGCCTTATCCATTCATTCATTACTTATCCTTACGTATTGGTTACGTTATCCCTTGTGGGATACGTAACCCCATTTAAACATTAAATTTTATTATCCACCCCTTATTAATACTTTATTAATTAGTTAATTAATTAATAATCACATTAATCATTAACCATATTGATTTAAGAGTTAATTATACTTAAATTAAGCATAGTCAAGAATAAATAATTAATAACCAATAATTAGTTAAGGTTATTTAATAAATAATTATAGTTTAGCTAATTTTTAGGATTATTTATTAAATTAATCATTTTAATAATTAAGGGTCGTTACATTTCCGAAGATATGCATTTAATGTTTGTACTTAGGCTTTCTCGATATTTTCAAATATAATAAAAAATTACCAAATCGGACAATGACGCATTAAAGGACATTCATAGAAAGTTTAACTTTAAACCTTGTTTAGAAGGATGATTAATTAGCGTTGATCTTGAATTAAATTTGAAAACCTGCTTTTCGGAGTTTCGACACTTTTGATGTCGAGGAAATATGTCGTCAAAGAAACCCGATTGCCAAAATTGCGATGTATTATTTTAAATTAAAACTTTTTTAGTATCTTAATTAATCCAGATTAGACCTTTTCAGGATTTCGTTAATCGAAAAATCAGGGATCGGGAAATCGGGAAATCTGATGACATGAAACATGCTTTTCACAAAACCGTGAATCCCGATATCCCGATGTAATTATTTAACTCTTAATCATTCTTAGCGGTGATTAGATTAATTCAAAACTTTACTTAAGGATTAAATGTATCGTGAAATTGGGAAATTGGGAAACACGATGACAAGATTATTTGATCTTATAAAACCGCAAATCCTGATTTTGCGACGTCATTAACTTAATGTTTAAAACCTTTTAATTATGAAATAAGAAAATTACGTTTTAATTAAGTTTTAAAGTATCGGGAAATCGGGGATCGGGATTTTGCAATTCAATTTGCATTAAACATTTGTTTATGCAAAACTCCAAATCCCGATTTTAGGTTTAAATTAAAATTCCTTAAATTTTAAATTACTGCCCGTTTAAAAGATTGTTTCAAATAGTGTTGCAAAACTTATATTCGTTTAGATTTTTTCCCTTCTTTGTCCAAAAATAAACAATAAAAGGCATTGCAAATTTATAGGTGATGAAATTCTTGTTTTAAGAATTTGAAAAATGCAAAGACTCAAGAAATACAAATCTTTTATCCTTAAGAATAAAAAATTCAAGGTCTGTTTCAACAGGAGGTGCATTGAATGATCAACTCTCTTACGTGATCATGATGATAAATCATTGAGATAGGCCTCAATTATGTGTTTGAGATCGTGGAAAGAAAAAGACATGGCCCAGTGAAAGGTGGCTCAAACATTTTTCAGGCCAAAAGGCATCTTTCAATAAGAAACTGTATCCCATGGACAAATAAAAGTTATTTTATGCTTGTCTTCGGGCTTAATATGTATCTAATTATATCCCAAAAAACTATCCATGAAAGAAAAGAACTAGCAGCCTGCACATTCATTGACAATCTGGTCAATGAATGGGGTAGGGAAATTATCCTTTGGACAGGCCTTGTTCAAATCATAGAAGTTCGTACATACACGAATCGTACCTTGCTTTTTGTTGACCGAAATGAGGTTTGACACCCATTGAGTCAACTGGACGGGGTAGATGAAACCAACTTTGAGAAGTTTCTCTACTCATGCCTTAATAGCTGCCTCTTTCCTACTATTCACTAGATGAAGCTTCTGCCAGACCGACTTGGTGTCAGGATAGGCTGTGATCTCATGTTCGATGGTTTTCGGATCAATACCTGGAATTTACTCGTAAGACGAGGAAAAAATATCACAGAATCATTTAAATAAATATGTGTAGATTCGAATCTCCTTGGGGGAGAAGTCTGCTCCAACAAATACATTATCCATAATGCCAGGGGTTCTAGAGATGTCAATAAGTATCATTTTAGCGATGGTTTCCATATTACCCTTAGAATAAACTATGTGCATAGCCAGAGGATTAATAGGACAAGGCCGATCTCCAATCATGGTCAACACAAATTCACCTACCTCTATTCTTCCTAACTCTGGGAGAAAATAAGATCTTTGATGGAGATCATCCCAGGGTCTGCTTGACTGGTCAATGTCTCTATGATCACCTCATTAGAGGGAAAGACCAAGTATAAGGAATCGATAGTGGTGGGGGAACCATGACCCCAAATAGGCTCTAGAACTGGATCTAACTCCTATGTGGGAGTTAGATCAGGGTCGACTAAAGCTTGCCAGAAAATAGAGTATGCAACTTCTTCTATGGACAAGGGCATGGACATGTTGTTATTCCCCATGTCTTCCATCATGGATGATGGGGAAGGAAGACTCCACAGATTGTTAAAGTAGTTCATTCAAAATGGCGTCACTTGAAATATTTCAGCCCTAGGCTGGTCAGGGACAGTCGATATCATCTTGACATCATCAGAGGGAGGTGGGTAATCAAAAGTACCCATGATAGGTGTGCACAAACATAATCCCACTTTGAAGACACTAGGTTATGGGTTATCAATCATCGAGACCGTGGAGGCCCCCGATGAAGGGTCAAGTCTAGAGAAATACAATTGATCAATGGTTACGATTAGGCCCTCGTGTGGGAACAACAATACCCGAAAAGTAGTGGCAACCACTACATGCATTGAATATTTCGAACCTCTTCCTAAAAATAGGTTGTATTCGAGAGGCACATCGACCACTTCAACTTTGATGCACACAGTCTTTCCTCCCAACTACACGAGGAAAGAAGGGATGATTCCATGTGGTTTGAAAGCATGACCATCAAAAGAAGTAAGCATAGTAGGTGACAGAGACCAAACAGGTTGGCAAATGGCCTTCCAACATGCCAATGACATCACGCATGTTGAGGCACCCTCATCAACCACCGTGCGGAAAATGTTTCAGGTAAAATATTTTGTGGGGTGAGCCACTACTATCTGAAATGCAACGTGGTATGGGAGATGAGGTTTCAATTTGGTCATATCAATCATGATCGTTCCCGGATTACAGATCTCAGTGGATCCTAAGGAAGCTAACAGAGCCTTTCTCTGTGAAGGGCATATTTGGAGGACCTCTAAAGAAGACATCGCACAAGGGGTTCATGACAAATAATCCACCTCAAAGTAATTTTGGGTAGCCCTCGTGTTTGAATTGTGTGAAGCCTTCTTGAGAACCCCTTTCGAGATGTGTTTCATTGTTTCTCCCATGGTCTTCTCGATCCAAAGAGGAACGGATGGGTTTTCTTCTTCTTTTCCCTTTTTGATAGTTTTTGGCATTATGTAATCATGTGCCCTAGTTGATATGGGAGAATCACCTTTCAATATATAAACGTTTGAGGCTAAGGGATTACTAGAAGATGAAGCAGGTCCCTGAATGGCCCCATCTTCACTTGAAGAGGCTCGAGTCAAATTTTTCCCATGTGGAAATGGGTTTGTTAACACAACATCTTGCTACTATGCCAATAAATTATGGGCCTACTCAAGCCAAGGGAACATGTGAGTTAGATGGTATTTTCCACAAAGGTTACATAGATACTTTGACTTCTTTTTCTCTGTGTTTCCCCTACCAACATTGTTGGTGGGTTTCGTATCCCCCTTAGCCTTCTTTTGTTGTTTCTTCTTTTCATCAGGCTGCTGGTTGGCCTTCGGTTTTGTTGAATGCACTCTATGTACATCTGATGTTTGAGTAGGGAGAGAATCCAAACAAGCGATCGAGTTAGTTGTTGTTTGTTGTATCGACAATTGTTGTAATTGATTCGACAACTAGTCAGTGGGACTTGCTTTTGTTGAACCAACGATGCCATTGGAATGTGGTCACAAATTATGTCTGATCTTGTCAAGGATACACCAAAACACATCTGGAAAAAATTCGTAAAGTAAACCATACTAAGAGTATATTAGTTGAATATGTTGAGCTCTCATTATCACATCTTCCTTGTAAAATACCCCCAACGTTGCAACGTCCTTGGATAAATGGCGTACAAAATACTTAAGGAACCACTCCATCAGGAATGTTGGTCGAACTGATACTTTTATCAAACTCTTCCTATACCACCATTCTAGGATATGATCCGAGATATGATTGGCCTTCGTTTTCTCAAAGTTGTCCAACAGTTCGGTGCCAACATTATATCTCATAGGTAATTGGAAATAGTTTAAGAAAACCATGGCCAATTCACCAAGACTAGAGTATCTTGAGTGGTCGATCTTGATGTACCATTTTGTGACAGTTTTGATAAGAGTGCATTGAAATAGACACAACTGTATGGAGTCATCTCTCAATGAGTTGGATGAGCACCATAGGTGAAATGTGGTCACGTGATCGCTTGGATCTTCGTTAGGATTACCTTTGAACTTCAGAATGTATGAAGGAAACTTGGTTGGCATGGGAGGCCAACTTGGATTTTGACAGATTGGGTCGTTTAAAAATATTGACAAGTCTCGCAAATGCAACATTGCCAGAAAAGGTAGCTTGGGTTGTTGACTATGTATAGGAGGAAAGGAGCGTAGAATTTGGCTAACACTAGGTTTCTAGGAAACGTTAGGCTGTTGGCTTGGGTTCTAGTAAACAACATGGCGTGGGCCAACATTTTGATACTGCGCTTGTTGATATGTCATCTCCTGACTCTCATAATAAGATGTTGAGGGATGGGAAGGGATATATCCTGACATTGTGTTCCAAAGGTTCTGAAAATGGTTGCCCCCTGCCAATCCGACGAACATAGGTACTGATCCTTGCTTTGGGTTCCATTTACCATCGAAGGGGTTGCCCCCGGTCAACATCCCTAACAAAGGGATTTATCCCTACCATAGATTTTGGGGTCCTTGAAAGGTGTTTTCGCCTAGTGCAAGAATAGTACCCTATGTAGGATTTTGTTGTCCAAACCTAGGGTTTCCCCCGGTCAAGATGGAAGTTGAAAAGAATCCATTCTTACCAAATGCACTGAACAAAGAGAACGACAAAGAACCCACCGACGTGGTGTTGAAAGAAGGTCCTTGACTACCTTCTCCGAACAAGCTGTAGTTCATGTTTGGCTAGGTAGGCTATTGAGAAGCATCATCGAGCGAGGGGGGTGAAGGAGGTATGTGACCTCCACCATAAGGGAAATAATTATAGGGTATTGAGGTGCCCCCCATGGACCCTTGCAGAGGATATTTTGACCTCCCTTCCCCCAGAACCATGGTCTGTATGGAGGAGTAGGTGAGGAGTGAGTTCGTATCAAAGCTAGGCATCTCGTATGAAAACAGAGGAGTCGTCACACTCTGTGTGAACGATGCAGTGATTGGCACAATAAACAAAATCATACCATTGCTCGAGGTAGAGGTATTCGATACCATAGCGGTCTAGAGGAGTGAAGGTGAGTTAGGAAGTGGAACACCCCCAATGGTCAAAACTGTAGAGAGAGTATGAGGACTCCCCGATGAAGTAGCAACATTTGATGTGTTACCCTTGGGGGGACAACTTGCACCATGATGGGCACCGACAAGTTAGTGATTGGAGGGTTATACGGACCAGGAGATTTCACTCCAAGGTCAGAAAGAATCGATGCCTACGGATACAAGTGTCCTCCCCTCAGAGCTAGCCCGGGAACAATTTCCTCTAACCCGATCGCCTAAAATGACCCTTGTTGGTCACATCTTTGCTGTAATGGTGGAGATGGTTACCCCAAATTAATCGATGATAGGCCCAAAAGCCTTTGTGGTCAGCGTGGCTCTTGATATTCCAATGTGTGAGAAGATCAATGACACAGTAAGGGTTTTTAATGTTGAAGACCAATCACACACTAGACAAGTTCCTATGAGATCAAGAAAGAAAACCACTAGCTAATTAGAAGAACAGTTATACCAGTCAACACTAGAGCAACTTACCGGTGCAAGTGAAACTCGAACACGGAATCACCCTTCGGGTATAATCTATAAAGCATGGCCTGATGTATTTCCTAGGTACCATGGTATACCCCGTAGACATTTGTGTAAGTCCCTAAAATAAAGGCAACTAAGTTTCCATCTCATGAAAAATCACTAGGTGGGTAGAATCGATTGTCGGGTGGACTACAATGGGTAGGGTATCAAACCTAAAACCTATCGAGGGTATCAAAATAAATTTTTTCGGAAGAAGACTGATTACCTTGAACAGATTTGAGACCCATGAAGCTCCATGGGAAATGCAATCAACAAAATTCCAAGACAAGTCTGCTAGATGCGTTCCCCTCTACACTTGGTCCAACTTTGGAGGGGTTATCTCTGCTACCTTTCCTCACATGACCTGATCTTTAGCCCCTGTGTTAGAGGGGTGTCTCAGATAACATTCATGTTTATTGGGAATTTTTACACTCGCTAGCACAAACTTGTATGTTTGTTTGATAGCCTTGAAGAGTTTCCTCTCCAACCTAAATCAAGGCTCTAGACTAGACTAGTTGATGGACCCTACAAACATAAAGTCTAATTGATTTTAATGAAGCATTAATTTTGAGTGGCTTTTTTTAAGTTAAGGAAGAGGAAATGAAACCAATGGCATGTTTTGAGAGACAATGGACAAATAAACAAATACTGGAAAGAAAATTACTTCTTTTTGACAAATAAAGATTTGCAATTTGAAAACTCTCTAACCAACTTTTAGTAACTACTTTTTCTAATATCCTATAAAAGAAAAACCCAAAACCAAATTTCACTCGACTATGAGCTAATTAAAGTTCTAATCATTCAGTAAAGAACTTAAAGAAAATAACTCTTTCTCCTGACAAGTAAAGACAACTAACCTAGCTACTTAACCAAAGAAAGAAACAAAATCCTTTTTTATTTTGTTTTTGTGCTTCAAAATAAGAAACTTGAAATAACTTATTTTATTTTCTTCTAAAGCAAGTAAAAGGGAAAAAGTGAAGACCAAACAAGACCAAAAACTAATTTCTGGTCTACTATGGATCGTAAGGAGTCACTGAAGGAAACAAACAGGTTAAAAAGAAAGGACTCACAGACTCGTCTAAAAATCTTTTAAAGAAAACACAATAAATCTTTAAAAGATAAATAAATTGATGTCAAACCCAGGCTAAACACTATAACTACAGAGACCAGGACTAAATCAAGAAACCCCTGAGAAGTCAGATTTCAATCAGGGAAGAGGTTGATTTACCCTTCTTAAGGAAAACATTTCTTGACACAATCACGCTATTGTTGCTTAAGCAACTTGCAGATGTACACGGGTTGTGTAAAGGTATGCCACAGATGTACGCGTTCAAACCCACTACAGGTCGCATACACCTCTGTAACTCCTGAAAAAGAAGAAAAAAATGTATACTAGTAGGACTGGGAGACCTGATATAGCACCAATAGGTGACCAAAATCCCTTAAAGACTCAATAGAATCAGAAAGAACCTCAAAAGGTAAAATCCAATCAAACACCCATAAAATCCCCTGAAACCCTAGAGACTTCCCTAGTATGATTGCCAATTCTACTATAGCAGTAAAACCCCCAGATGGACTACTCTAGGGTTCAACATGTAGGCATATATAACAATCTAAAAGTCTCCTAATATTTAGACTACCTCGAATATAGCCCACATACATACAAGAAATAGAATGTAAAAGGATATGGTAACTCTAATTTAAAGTCTGCGTCAGGTGTTGATCCTTTCACGTTCTATTGCTCCTCAACTACAAGTCTCCTCCCAAGGCTGACCTGCATTGATGAAAAGGAAAACAAGAAAATACAAACATGAATATCATATATGAATTAGTGGTTTATATGTCATAATAAAACATAAATCAAACATAAATATTGAACACATCATATGGCGAGACATAAAAAGTATTTCTTTTATTGGAATCACAAAGTTTACTTACAATGAGATAATCGACTGCTCCTCATACCTAGTCCAGGCTCCTCTTCACCAAGCTCCGACTGTGCTTCCACATATATGTCTCCTCTCACACTTCTTCTAAGGAAATGTCATAGGATTATGATGGAGGAAAAGGGAAAGAATGGGCAATTCTCGCACAAAACTCACAAGGTGGCTGGAAATTCCTGGGGCAATGAGGGGAAGTGAAACAGACAGAGTTTCACTGTTTTTATTCTTATGTTATGAATGAGACCCCAAAACCTCCTTTCATATGAAAAAATTATGGTTATTCAATTGGGTGACGAGATATAGGTGGTGGGACAGTTGGAAAACTACCTAATAACCCGTAATCTCAACGAATTCCTTGCAACTTTTTAATTTTTGCAACTTTTGTGGGAATATGTGGGATGTAATGTCCCAAATAGTGTACGTATGTAGGCTGTAGTGGTGAAGCAAGTGTATGTACATGGTAATTAGTGGAGAAGAGCACGTACATCTTCAAAAATATAGTTTTTAAGAAGAGATGTTCAAGGATGGCTTGGCAAAAATAGCAAGTAAGATGGCCTGATGCCATGTATGAATGTATGGTGCAATTTAGGGTCATAACACAGAGCACAGGGTATAAAGGTATCAATAATAATAAACCACCAAGTATAAATAACTAAAAATGTTCTTTATTATACCATTCTAGTTTTCCACCAAAATTCTTCATCTTCACCGTGTTGAGCACTTGACACACCCTTAAAATTTTCCAATTTTTGGTTACCACTTTTCTTTTATAGTTTGCATTATTTCAATTTGTGTTTACATAAGTTTCATCTTTACTGTTCTTTCCAAGATGAATTATTTTTCATACGGTTTGATTTGCATCTATAAATCCATAAAGTCTTCAAAAAATCACTGCTAAAGGTAAATTTCTCTGATACGTGATGGTTGCTGCTCTGAAATGCCAATGCTGATCAATGTCGGGTGTTGGCCAATTCAATATATGTGTTAACCGTGCAGGACAGTATTGAGAATGTTGAAACATAGTAATTGCATGAGGGTGTTTATTTCTCATGAAGGTGTCAATGCTCATCAACATCGGGCATCGATGAGGTTAGTTGACAAAAAAAACCATTGTTAAGTTCAAGAGGTAGTCTTTGATGCCAAATTAACATCGAGAATCGACACCCAATGTTCAACACAAAAGAATGCACTAAAAATGAGGCTAGCACCGAACACCTATGGATATTGACATCGTCCGATCAAGAAGGAAAGAAAAAAAATATCTTCTATTCTACACCCTCCAACCCATTGAGGCCAATCAATACTTACCAATAAGAGATATGAGTGATCTGATGAGTTTTTCCAAAGGTCTCCAAAATTATTAGGACCATACATATTTAGAGCTTCATTCCATGCATATATGTATGTGTCCTGATTTTCAATAGATTCCACATCGATATCCTGATACATCTACACATGCGAAAGATTCATATTTTCATCTCTATAAGATCAATGAATTTAGACACGAACTAGTCCCAAAAGTCTCAAAGTGTTTAAGTGCTTGATTCTTGATCTCAAATGCACGTCGATTGACGATTGTTTGAAATCCTTGATTAATCATTCCAAGTTCTCTTCGCACCACTGATTTATGCATAGATTTTACTATGAGAATCCTGCACATATGATAGATGGAATTAATGAAAATCTATCATAGATTCCATGTACCAAAATGTAATGATTTCAGGTGTAAAGACTAAGTGTTATTTATTTGAATCTATTTGAATTATTTCATAACTTCCAAAGTGTTTTTTTTTTTCCTTAACAACTCATGATTGATCCACTGCCAGTTACAAATTGAGTTGTATTGTGTTTATCGCAGGGCTTCAGACTGGTAGGTATTCAACTCAAGAAAATCATTGGACGCAACATATTTACCCTAATTGTCTCTGAGTTTGTATGATGTATAGACGGCTGAGTTAAATTGTTGCATGTTTATAGGAAATATGTCACTCAGATCACCAGTGACTCATATGTCACCACAACCCCCGAAAGGAGGAAGTGAGAAAATCAGAGAAGCATCCAACTCAATTGTTAAGAATCTTGAGCTTTCCCCCAAAGTAGAGCCGGTGATCAGAATGTCACAAAAGAAGACAAAAAAAAAAAAAAATTCTCTTCAAAGATATAGATAATAGCACAACATCCAAGATAATGAGCTTTTCTGTCTTGATTTATAAAACAAGATCCAATATGAATATTTCCCATAGTCTATGCTTCACAATGGCCCATAAGTGAGGGAATTAGATGACCAGGTATTCCATAACATCAGGAGGTCTTCATTGTATGTGGTAGTGGCTAAGACAACCATATTTCCATGTGTTGATCTCTTAGAATGGATCATTAATCATGTTGATGTAGAGAAATGATTGTTAAACAAAAAATATGGAGATTGTATAGTTGTCTTATTTTTGACAGAGGTAAGCGTGTATTATAAACTCAAGGACAATGAGCTCAGTTTGAATAAGGATTTTATTGTAGATTTCTATAAGAGCCATAATTCTGGTCAATTGTTAGCATCCTGGTGGAGGGAGGATAGTAAATTTGTGAATTGGTCATCAGAATAGTACAACACAATGAACCTCCAGGAACCCTACATTTTCCTAACAACCTTAATCTGTCATTTATACATAGAAAGGGATTGCTCCATGTTCTATGAATACTGGATTCCTCTGGCTCATACAGTTGCTACATTTGGAAGTACTTTTAACTGGGGAGATATTATCTTGAAACAATTGAGCATCAATATAGAGGAAGTGAAGAGACCAAAACCCATAGAAACCCCTTCATTCTACATGGTATCTTATCTCCTGGATACGATATGTGTTAGGAATGTTTTCCCTGGTGTGAGCCTAAGCTATCATATTTCCAAAGTGTCTATACATGTTTACCTCAACATAATGTGGGATAATAGGTACAAAATATCAATTCTTTAATTTGTGATGGCTTCGTAGCTCAAGTATATTATTTAATTTTTAAACAAGAATGCTCAAGACTCTCCAAAGAAGATAGGAAATTAATATCCAAGATTGGCCACTGATACTTAGAGGAAATAAGAACATATATAATAATTTCCAGAGCCATCATAGCACCGTACTTATTTCCAATCCACATGCCCTATAATCTAGTGTTAGGATAAATATTCTACAAGACCATTATGTGAGGGTTCAATGCAACTCTGGTAGAGGACAATAAGACAATATTTATTCCCTATGGGTTTTATGTAGGATACCATTTTGTGAAGGACACTACACATGCTAGACTAGAATCTCATAGTCAAATAGAGTACATGGTTTCCGCCAAGAGATACATGAAACATGAACCTAGGGAGCTGGTAGATGAGCATGATAGTCAGGTGGTGTCTCATTGGCCATAAACACTTGAATATTTTGAGGACAAAATATTCATAGGGAATGCCAAAACCTGGGATGAAGTTTTGCAGAGGAAAGCAAAACCAGAACTAGTCATGTTCATGGCCCAATTCTAGGAATGAACAACTATACTTTCTAGAGAAAATGTTAGGGGTAGAATAAGTGGAACAATATCATCAAGAAGGTATAGAACAAACAATAGAAATTTTAGAGGCACAGTGGATCTTAGAAGAAGATGAAAGGATGATGCAGTTGCAAAGGGAAACTTTCATAGTGCCAAAAGTAGCATCTATGTTAATAAATATAGTCACCCTCGAAGGATAAGAAGAGTAGGAAACCCATGAGAACACCTCAATGGAGGAATACAGTTTGCATTAGACTTCAGGGTGAACACCGATTAGAGGACCAGGAACTAAGGAAACGGTTTTTTCTGGTGTCCTAGGAGAACTACCTCCCATATTTATTGATTTTATCACAATATATAGTGACAACTAGGACGTAAACACTTTAGTTCTTGTTGTGAATGAAGAAGTAACAAAGATGTTAGATACAATGTCCCAAGGACCAAAATATTTAGGTGAGGAAAAAAAACCCATTACAATTGAAGGTGATCATAGGACCCCAAACTGAACACCACAACCATTGTATGAAGAGTGAAGCAGCATAAAAGACCACACAAAACTAAGAGACAAAAAATAGAATGGTAATGGAGCTTCCATTAGGAGAAGTGATGAACCAATGAAAGGAAAATATCATGGAAACCCAGATGATGAAGAGTTTCCATGAGGTGAAACCACCAAAATAGACAAGAATGTTTGGCCCAAAGGAAATAAAGAAATTGAGGAAATCACTACAGGACCTGTAGAACATTCCACACTCCCAGGGTCATCAATCCTAACTGAAAATTCATCTTTTGTAGATATCATGGGAAATTCCCCAATTATAGATAAAATCAAAGATTTGTTTGTTAGGAAAGAGGTGGGGTCAATAGGAGCAACTAAGAAGTCTCAAAATGCTCAAGAACAAGTTTAAGGAACCAATCATGAGAATCCTAAAGTCAGAAAAGGAAAAGAAATGGTACTTGAGCATTTTCATACACCAATAAATTTAGGAAATTTCCTTTCATGGGGGGACCATTTGATCCTAGAGAATGGAGGTTAGATCCTAAGGTTGTCAAGGGAAATCATATAACCATTGCAACTAGTTACTAATTACCTCATCAAGGTATCTCCCCCCTTACTTAGTCATGGAATGAAACAAAGATAATTTAAGAACATAATAATCATGAGCATAAATGACAATGTAATGAATCATAAGTAAAAACTCATGAAGATGGTTGGGAGTGAGGAAATCCTGCTAGAAACAATAGCCACAAGCTTGATCAATCCAACTCTGAATAGTAGTACCACATATAGATGCGATTTCATCTTTATCCTCACTCTGAAAAACATTGATTGTTGAGGACTGAGAGGATATGTGAAATGAGAAGAAAACTATATGGATTCGCCAAGAAGAAGATAAAAGTTAAGGGACAACCTCATGTCCAGAGAAATAAATCTTCTTGCTACTGAAAATTTGTTACCTTTTTATCTACATATCCACAGGATGAAAACATTGTTGCTCAGAAAATCAAGACATCCCTAGGGCACAAGAAAGCCTACAACATGTAGAAATAGATCCAACTTGAACAATTGCAATATCTCATAAATCCATACATACCAATGCATGAATATACAATCTCCAATGCAACTAGTGATGGGTGTTCTATATGCACAAAAAACACACTAAAAACCTGCAATTAAATTGTCAACCCGGGGTAAGTAAACTAAGAGTTTTTTCACTATATGTGCCAAGTAATAAAGGCTAGAGGTATTATAGTCTAGTTAAGGATATGGGCTATCTACGGGCTAATCTACTTCAGTAAAGGCTACTAACGATGAAAACCTACAAAGAAACTTAAACTAATTACCCTAAGTAACTTTTGAACAAAGGATTGAAGGATAATCCTAAGAAAGAAAATGAAAACCATACTTTAAGAAAACTAACTTAATCATGAAAATAAGAAAAAAAAAATATGTACCTATTAAGCAATAACAACAACAAACTACTTTAATTAACCTACTCAAATTCAATAAGCAACTATCCTATTAAAGCAAGTAAACAAGAAAACAACTACCCTATCAAAGAAGGTAAACAAGTAAGAAAATACCCTATCAAAGAATGTAAACAAGTAAGAAATCAACTAACTAAAGTATGGTAACTTCTACCGCAAGTAAACTAATCAAAATTACTCAATAAAATACTAATCAAACTAATAAGCAAGTGAACTCTATTCTTAAATTAAACTTCATAACTAATTCTAATTTACGAAAGGAAATCTTAATCTACTAAATTCAAAGCATTATGACAACAAAAGTAATTAACAACTACTCTTTAATCTATGATAAGAAAACTATCCTTTAATCTACCAAAGCAAGAAGACTATCTAATCTGCAAGAGCAAGGAAACTCAAATATAATGTTGATGGTTATGTGAATGTCTCCGGTGTCTTAGAATATCACGATGGAATTTAACAACTAATGATAACTCAAGAGGTATAAACTCAATATTGACTTCGATAGCAAAGTGAAAAGTGTGAATTAGACAATCCAATGAGAACTTAGCCATTATAGAAGAAACATCAACTATCTTGCATATCTATGTGATTATTCAATCATGCATTAATCATCAACAATATAGAAACACTATTCTATTTAATTCAATTGCATTCTATGCTAATTAATCAAATTCATACTACTTAGATTCATGACTGAACTAAACTAAATAATCAATATTTGAATTAAAATTGCAATCTAGATCTAGAAAAAGAAATTGCATAAAGTAAACTAGACTAATTCTATTTTAACAATTCAAATTGCAAAAGAGGAAATGCTCATAAATCATAAATCAAATTTTATTTCTATTTCATCATATAAAAAGTAAAGAGATAAGAAAACTATCTAACAACTAGATGCGAAAACTAAATAGCAATTATATAAACAAATTGGTAATGAAAACTAAAATTGACAACTATCCATCCATCGAAGCTTTCCAAAGAAACCATAAACTAGAAACTCTTTTTTAACTCTGTTTTTATACTCTATTTCAACATAAAGAAAATCTAGCTATCCTCTAATTATACACAGGGTTAGTAACTAAGAACTTGCAAGTTCATTTCCAATCAAGAAATAGATCATTGCATATTAACACTAGTCTCCATAATAACCTGCAAAACAGAACTAAACTAATTAAATTATGAACAACAATTTATACAGTAAATAAACACAATAAAAACTCTTGTACAAGAAATAAAGAAAATGACTATTACACTACTCAAATTCAAAATCCAAGTAACTAAATATTCACCCATACTAATCGTGCCCCCCCAGAACATCGTGGCTACTCTTCAAGGAACACAATTTCAACATTTAAAACCAAAAACACGGTTTTACACAATTCTAGCAAAATATGTCTAGAATTTGCAAAACAAAGTTTAACTATTCTTCTGATATCCTCTCTCTCTAATTGTCTAACCACTGATGTGGTATTTATAATGTTTACAATCTTAGAGACCAACCACTGGAAGGTTCGACCTTCTCTAAAAACAACAAATCACATTAAATGCGTCTTAACCGTCGGTGACTTCTAGAAACAAGGCGAGCCAATAATCGACCAACATAAAAACCCAATCTAAGTTGTTAGAATATTAGTAGCTCGAGGTCATGAGCACAAATAAAACCCATGTCTCTGATTCTCCATCATTGGCCGCCGATATGATAACCGCCAAATCACCCATGGTTTTAGTGCAGGATGGAGTATCGGACGGAGTCCTGACTGCAAAAACGACCTGCAATTTTTCCCTATGACACACATAACGCAAATTAGTTTCCTAAAATCATTAAAACATGTTGAATTATACCTAAAACCATCTAAAACATGAATCATACATACCTAGTATTAACCAAGATGATTTAACACAAAAACTCTTCAAAACTCTTCAAAATAGGAAAATACACATACACATTTGTCATGAAAGGATATAATTATCGTTATTAAATTAACCATATCACAGGCCCAACATTACCCCCACACCTAAGATTTTCTTGGTCCCACTATAAACAAAAAGGAACTGCCCCTCATGACTAATCTTGTTAAGGAGGATCAGCTTTAGAATCTTCTCCTTCTTGCCGTGAAGATTTTGTCTTATGCCTCTTGTGTTGCTTCAAATGTGCCATGTGGTTGCAGTTGTCTTTGGTCATCTCATCAACCAAGATTTGAAGGGAATTCACCTTTTCTTAGAGGACTACATTATCATGGTGAAGATGCATGTCCGTAGTCTTCCTATCTTCCAATTGTTGCAGTAGCTGAAAATTCTCTTGCTGTAATTTCTCCATGGCTGAAGTAGTATCAGATATCTCGGAGGAGGGATTAGATCCTTTGAAATATGTATAATGTCTATTGATATTATGATCCGGGGTAGGCATATGTGAGGTAGGAGTAATAGGGGGTTGATGAGGAAAATTAGGTTCAGATTTTGTCTTTCTTTGAGGCTTCAATTCATCTATGGAGATTTCCCTAAGTCTTTTGTGAGGACTCTCGAGATCGAAGGACACTTGGATAGGGTCCAAAGTAGTCAGGTGTTTTGCATAAGGTTTTCCTCTTGTGCTCTGGATACTCATTCGAAAGGGTCCTCTATTACGTCAATTATATCCTCTCCTATTTTAATGGCCGAAGTGTCCTCAGACACACAATTTTATTAATAGGAAAAGAAATTACATAAGAGACATTGCAAGAGTTTACATCCAACAACTTAATACTCTTGCAATGAGAAATATATAGGCTAAAAGTCCTAACAAACTCAAGATATGGATCACTTATTAAATAAACAAGTGTCCATTTACAATAAATGCTATCTTAACCATCTTAAAACAAATCTCCTAATTTAGATCCTAAGATTCGACACTTTTCTAGAATCATATCTTTTACAACAATAATGTATCTCTAAAGTTCTACATTTATTTAACAAATATTCTAGATTATTAATTTAATATTCTAAATTAATAATCTTTTTATTCTAACTTTATAAACTATGATAATTTTATTTTGGATTATCTAATCATAAACCATATACTCTTATTTTGGATTATCTTAACATTCCCCTATGATCCAAAAACAGACATAATAGATACCCAAGTTCATCTCTCAACTTAGTGAAATTTTTTATTCTACCAAGAGGTTTCGCGGAAATGTCGAGATCCTGGGATCTCTCCAAGGACAACACAAATTACTTGATGACATCCCTACAAGCCATCCGAGATAGATGATACCGGTGTCCAATGCGTTTCTAGTCTTTGAATGAAAACCATTCTGGGTGCTTCAATGGTCAATTTGTCGACCTAATAATGATGTAGCTTCGCTTTGAGAAATGCCCCGGCCTCAAACTCCGTATCCTAAACAATTTCTACATGCTATTCCATGCCTAGATGTATTCTGGCTGTCAGAGAAGCAGCAATTGTATTTGTTTCTACAATTCCAAGATAATTTCCGTTGGAACCCATGTTCATTAAATAACCACGGGACAGCCACTGGAAAGCATCCAAAAGAGTTCTTCTATATATCCAAGGTACAAAATTTTTAGTCTCTTTGTAAAGAAGACCAAAATCTTTGTTCCTTGGATATGTCAAGAACTCTTTTGGCTACATTCCAATGAATGTCTCGGGGTTGTTGTATAAAGAGAGAAAGAATACTGAATGCATAAGATATATCTGGGCGAATGTTTGTCAAATAAATCAAGCTACAAATCAACCATGACAAGAGGTTGTCTAACACCTTCAAATTCTGAAAGTTTCAAGTTTTGTTCCATAGGGTAAGAGAGATTTGCTAACCCGCATGCCAAAACCAATCAAGAATTCCTCTCACGATACCTCGCCCCAGAAATGAAAATATGATGGACGCTGGAATACCTAACACTGATAGTAGTAGGTTAGTCCCAAATCACATCTCCGAAACCTCGTGACAATCTTTTTTCACCCCGTGCAATTTATCACTACCATATTGCCCTCACAATGAGAAAATCATCTACAAACATAATAAGAATCACTAGATAAGAAACCCTCACACTAGATATAAGCAACATATAATTAGATTCGGCCAAGGGTATGAAAACCAACCTCCTAAGGTATTCATCCATTTTGGTATACCAAGTTCGAGGAGCTTTGTTGTTTCTTGAACCCATATAAAGCCTTAATTAATTTGCACTTTATGTTCCCCGCCTCGCAATTGCAAAAACAAAAGTAAGCCGTTTACAATGTACACATCTTCCTTTAAATCTCCGTTGAGAAAAGCACTTTTTACAACCATTTGATGAACTTTCCAACCATTTTCTCGATGCCAAGGGTGCGGTGCTAAGTGGATGATTCATTTAGTTAGGCTTTCAAAAGTTTCCTATAATCACGCCTTCCACGGAAACCTTTTAGCCGCCGCAAGTCGAGCTTTTTATACTACCAATTTCTCCATGTTGGTTGATTTAATTCTGTAAAACCATTTTCATCTCATACTAACACTTGTGGACAATCAACAAGTTTACAAGTGTTGTTATCAATTACTTTTTGATATTCCTCAACCATAGCCTAGTTTCCATTCTTTTATGTTTGATCAAGCTTCCAGTAGGTGGGAAGGCTCATGCGAAAATCATTCTACCAAGGCAAAATTCTCTACGTGATCCCCATTCTACTTTATTTTTCTCATCAGGCCCTACATATTTCAAAAGTTGAACTCCCCATTTTGATAGTTGATGTTCACTTGTTTGGGGATTCCAATTACCATTATTATAAACTCCCATTAATGTAGACTCATGTTCGCCGAATGCTTAGCCCAATTGAGGTGGAGAATCATTGTCATATGAACTATCACTTCTAGGAGATTCTGATGAACTGCTGGAAGAACCAGGTGATGTTTTCGAAGTAACTGGACTGGATGTTTCATCTTCAGATGAAGGAAAAATCAAGTTCATACCAATTAGGTGAATTTGGCGAACTTTGAACTTTTTCCTTTTCTTTGATTTTATTTAGCTTCTAACCTCGAAGTTGTAGCACTTTTCATTTCTCGTCAAGATTTCTTTATCACTTTCATTTTCATAAAAAATTACATCCCTTCTCACAATAATTTTTCCATTGGACAAAATTCGGTACCTTTTCTTCTCATCAGAATACCCATTCATTGTGCATTTCAAACTTCTCGAGTCAAGCTTAGTTCGCTTTTCTTTCATAACTAAATCATAACACACCGAATCTAAGTAAAAACTCTAAGATGTTTAACTCTGAGGTTTGAAACCAACCATGTCATATATGCATTCCATCCAAAGAAATTGATATCCGTTCTTAAGTATATAGCCAGTAGTTTCTTCTCTAATATTGAACTTTGAACCTTTTAAAACTCAAATATAGATCTTGCTATTCCCAATGTGCTACTCACCTGCTCAATCTAATTGAGGAGGTGAAATTTGTAAGTTGTCTCTTTATCCCATTTTCTGTGTACAAGTTGGTATTCATTAGAAGTGGACTGGCCATTATTCTGGCCCCGGAGGTACCATTTTTTCTTTAACTTCATTTTCAAAAAGTTGATGAAAAATCTTAAATTTGTTGAATACTTCTGACTTTTGTTTAAAGAAGTAAACCCAAGATATTCTAATGAAATCATCAACAAAGAGTAACAAATATTTGCAACCACCAAAAGAATTTTCAAGGGCTCCACAAACATCACTATGAACTAATTCTAAACTCTCTCATTTGCATCAGCCATGAACTTGTTGAAAAACTTTCTCGACTCTCTTTTCCATAAATGCATGCTTCATCTTAGCGGTCCTTTTTTGGAAAGCAAAGTCCCTTAACCATCTCTTGTTTTTGCAATTGAGACAAACTTCAAAGTTGAGATGTCCATATCGCATTACGCCACAACCTCGATAGAGAGATAATTGTATTGACTGATCCCCGCAAAGTCCGAATACCCTAAATAACCGTTCTTTTCATCCTAATGTTTCCATCTTTATAACCTGTCATCATTGTTTTCTTATTTTGTTTGACTGAATTTATCTTCTCCAAAATTTCAAAACCATCTTCCGACTACTCGATGTCCCACTTGTTCTAATTGTGACTAAAGTGACAACAAATTCTTTGAAAGTGGGGAAATATTACCTATACATTTGAAATTAGTCGCTCTCCACATCGTGTAATAACTTAACGAATTCTTTCCATAAGGAGCGTTGAGTATGACTGCAGAAAATAGATTGGTGATGACATTTTTTAAAATCCCAAAAGAAGTCACTTCTGCAAGTCATGTGTTGAGATGCCCCCCGAATCTAAAAAAATCAAGCATTTCATAATCACTTTGAAAAATAATTTAAAATATAATGTTAGTGATGAGGTGTTCGCACATATTCTGAATCATCATCCCGTCGATCATTAGCAAATTGTGCAGTGTTTTGATGAAACTTAGCGATTTTATCAATGGAAGTACGACAATCTTCTACATAATGACCAAATTTGTTACATCTTCTGCAAACAATTTGACTAAAGTTTCTCCCTCACAAATTTTGTCTCCAAAAATTGGCTATCTGCTTTTATTTCTGGACTGAATCGTCCTCTCACTGACTGGTGTTTCTGAAGTTTCAACTCCTGACTATTTCCTTCCTTGAAAAATATCCTTTGGCTCCTTTGATTGTTTCCCTCTCTCCTTGAAAAATACCCTTCTTGACCTGGCTTCTTGGACTATTTCCTCCTCGGCCTTCTTGATTCTGCTTCTCTCCCATGTTGGCCTCTTCCATGACTTTGTACAAAATTTACTCTTCCTATGACTGCCAATTTTGAAGGCTTTCATCGGTGTTTTTGCTTCCTCGAGAGAAAAAAAACATCTCTTAACTCGTTTTCTTTCCAAAAGCCTTTTGTTATGTTGAGACAAGGTTCACTTATTTCATCAAATGTAAGTTTGTCTAATTTACCAGTGACTTGTAAAGTCTGTAAAAAATGTGTATAAGAAGAAAGCAATCCATCTATTAAGATTGTAGTCATAAAACTATCATCCAGTGCTTGAAAACCTGCATTTAATATTTCGTTTTAAACTGGAAATATACTCATAATACCTTCAATCAATTTTCAACATTTTGAAGCAACTTTAATTGAAGATCAAATTTCTTGGATTCAGTTTGAGTATCAAATAAATCTTTATATACTTTCAAGGCAGACCACGCATTAGTTATATTTTCAATATGCACATACATTTCATCATTAACTAAGCTTTAATAAGTGCTAATGCATTGGCATTTTTAACTTCCCATTATGCTAGTCATCCGGCCGGGTTTAGTAATATAGTATCTCTACGCATGTATCTTCATTACAGATATCACACCAAAGTTCATTGTAAATGAGAGTACTTTCAATGAGTCGTTTCCATGTTTTATAAGATTTTGTGCCTTCAAGTTTATCTGAGTCGGAGAATAAATTAATTAATTTCGACATTTGGACTGTAGTGAATGTACGCACTAGAAATAATCATGCCAAGGAAGATGAACAACACACCAAATGCATCACACCAAAGACGATCTATCGGGGCTTGGCCTTGACCCTCGTATAGTCATTGAAAAAAGGAAAAAATGACTGAGCTTTGTACTTGGCTCGAGTCAAATCCAAGAAACTTTTAAAATTTTACACTTTTACAAAAAAAATCTGGCAATCTTGCCCCCCCTCAAAGTAAAAAACATAAAATACTTTGAGTTACAAAATTAAGACAACCTTTATAAAGGAACTTTGATGACAGCCAAGTTTCCCACTTGTGAAGATTTGCACGTTTAAAGATATGCGTTACGAACCGTCGTGACAAAAAACCAGCTTCACACGGATCTGCACGGATCTTGAAGTTTGTAAATTGCTATTTGTAATTTCCAGAAGACTCCACGCGTACGCTCTAGCAATTGATTTTCTCACATAGTGTTAACTGCACAACTAATTTTAGAAACACAGATCTTGCACCCAATTACACGGATCTAGCACCAGGTTACATTCAACAGTAGGTTACATGAATTTTTAAACTCATTTTCTGAACTGTGCATTGTTTCTGAACGAGATTCGCCCTTTGCAGCGTATGAGATTAGAAGCAAGCGATTTTTCAGTCATTCATTACATCATTTAGATTACAGGAAAGCCAGGGTTTGAAAGACACAATTTACGAGTGAATTTAATTGCAAATGATTCACGCACACTGGGATCACACATGATTCACGTGCATTCTTTGGTTTGCCAAATAACAGATTTACACAAAGGCCTGTGTTCGCACAGGTGCAAATCTCTAGATCAAATCCGTCTGAGACCCGATTCTTCCCACCATACGTTTATATTTTTAGCCAAAAGATACGATAAAAAACGTGCAGGAGATCACAGTACAGCTGTAGCGACGGGAATGACTGTTTGGATGGAAAATAATAGTTTGGATGCTAAAATTATCGTGGCTGCAGACCGGTTGGATGCCACATCTCATGGAGCACCGTGGCGGATAGCAATGAATGACCTTCAGAACTGTAATCCGTGGATAGAGTACAGTGAAAAAAAATGTGCGATCCACTGACTGTAGCGTCGGATTGTTGATTTAAAACTACATTTAGATGCTGGAAACTAAGGCCGCGTGGTCGATTCTCTCTCACTCCACGCGTGTTCAATTCTCTCTTACTGATTCGAAACAGATGTAATCTGCATGAGCATAGCATCAGAAACACCATTATTTCGGAAAGAGCATGTTGAAGTTCTTGCCTGTGTCTGGAGAACTGGGAGGGTGTAAGAACCCTCCTAGTTAACGACAACTACTCTGTCAACAGGTGCAATTTTTTTTTTTGTTTGTTTAAAGTGTGTACGCGTGTGTAGAAGAAACAACCCCCTCGACTCTACGTCACCACTCGAACCAACAAGACGCAAGAAGACGAACACAATCAAGACGACCCGACATATCATAGTGACAACAAGAAATAAACGCCCCTGGACACAAGGCATGCAACTAGTAGCTGTAAGCAGAAAAAGACATCGGGGGTTAGGTACAGTACTGTCACAGAATGGAAGAATCCAACAGTAGAGTCGCAGTAGTGGAACTGTGCCTTTAAACAACCCGAGACTACTGATACGGCTCAGAGTGTGTCGCAAGAGTGGAACTGTGCCTTTAAACAGCCCGAGACCCTTGATACGGCACTGGATTCCTTCCACCGGATTTACACACAGACATAAATACTAAGCTACAAGAGGTGTCTAGATCCCTCCCGACATGAACAGACTACGCCAAACAATACCACCAAGCACTATAAAATCAGGGACAATCATGACCTCTACAGGAGACGCAAGTCAGGAAGACTCAACTCGACCAACCACTATTGAGACCCAAAGACCTCAAGCAAGACCAATTGCTCCAATAATTATCATTAACCGACGAAGATTATCATAAGGTAAAAGCCTATAATCTCAACCCCCATTATTAGTTATAGGTCATTAGACTCGAGTTCAGGGACAAACAATAAGCACGACGCATTGTATTTTTCTCTTAATTGCCATAAATGTGCAACGACATCCATACCATAATGGTAAACCCCTGACATTACATTCTCCTTATTAACCTTTCCTTCCTACCCGTTTATTACCATACATTCTAATAACCTAACAACAATAGCATTGCAAATCAGACGTTATCATCAACACTTCAATTTAAACGAAGATTATCCTTGCAATTTAAACTCCATCATGAACATTTCAAGCAACAATTATTAACATTGCGGTTGGCCTCATTATTAACATTGCTAATTAAAACACTTATTAATCTTGCAATTTAACTAGTGTCACCATGGCAACTAAGTAAGTATTAATATTGCAGTGAAGCATTTATCCTTAGCACTGTAATTTAACAACATTATCCCTGCAATGTAACCAAGTACCAACGTTGCACATTAAACCAATATTACCATACTTCCAATAACCTAACAAATAATAGCATTGCAATACCATTCATTAACATTAACACTTCAATTTAGACGAACAAAAACATTGCGATCTAAACATCATCACAGTCATTCATTTAACAATTATTAACCTCGCAACTCAAGCATCCCCATTAACATTACCATTGGAACCACTACCTCAACATTGCAATTCAACCCACATAAGATTTCAATTAATACTATTAATATTGCAATTAAACAACTAACATTTACATTTCCATTACTAATATGAACATGGCGATTTAAGCCATTACTTAACATTGTAATTCAACTAGGGTTAACCTTTCCAGTACATAGTATTAATATTGCGAATTAACATTTACTTAACATCGAATTTCTATCAGCATTAACATTCCATTAATAATATGAACAGTTGCAATCCACAACTACTTAACAATTGCCATTCGACTAGTACTAACATTTCCCTTAATAATATTATTATGGCAACTAAACAATCATTAATTTTGCGAGTCAAACTTCTTCATTGACCTTGCAGATTAAACAACCTTGTTATGGTAATTTAAGCAAGTAGTATCAGGGTCATTAAGCCCATATTACCATTGCAGCTTAAGACAATATTAATATTAGTATATCACAAGCATTATTATTGCATTCAATTTTAAACATAATGCATTTAACCATATAACAAGTAATTAATTAATATCTAAAATCAACGTCGCCAATGACCATCATCGCAGGTTAACCAATATTCTAAATCAAGCGAATATTTTATTGCAATTTAAGCATGTATTACCTTTGCAGATTGAGCAAATGAGTCCGAGTATATAATAAAACCTAGTTTAAATAACCGACCAACTATTTATCTAAATTCTCTATCCACAAAAACTCAATAATAAGGAGTAATAAAACTAGCAGTTGTAGTAATATATTAAAAATTCATAAGGGAGTAATAATGAGGAATGGGGCAGTAATATATTAAAAATTCTCCTTTTAATCACACAATATTAATGAATTATATAACAGGTTATAAATTTATATATATACATTCTTTTGTTAAAATAGGGTGTAAAGAATCTAAAAAGTGGAGTTGTGCTTCGAGGAGGTCGTTGAGGCTTGAAACAATCGGTTTTTCTTTTTCAAGGGTTATTTATTTACGCTTATGAAAAAAAAAGGGTTTTATTGTGCAAAATCATGAACCTTCAGCTAACTTTCCACGCACTCCCAAATTCTGAGCTCAACATTCTTTTGTTTTCTTCGCAGCAGGACAACAGGTGTATTATAGGACGAGAGGTGGGCGACCTTCGGGATAATGGTCGTGGCAGGTAACCTAAAGGGTAAGGGCGAATGCCCCAACGCATGTCAGTGGTATATATGCTGAGGGTGGTTGCTGCACATGATCAACGATATGAATACAGTAAATAGATGGTTGAACTATTAGATGCATCCAGATTAATTGGATACTGGGTAGGTCAAGGTCAAAGATTTGATTTATAGTAAATTAATTTACTATGCATCAAGTTTACAATTTCCAAAATTTCAGCAAAAACCTAAAACCAAGGTTTTGTAAAAGACCAAAACCTAAAACCAAAAATGTATATACAGTCAAGTCATCTCTTACGCTTATTATAATTCTGTATGGATTGAATTAAAAGGTCCAGACTGTATTCTAAGATTTACAGCTCTTAAGGTAAGGTAAATATGAGTTCTGAGTGCGGTGTTAGGTTAAGATTTACGCTCTGTGCGATGACACGTCCAGGCGCCCAATTAGAATGATTACAAAAAAAATTTAAAATCTTCAGGCTCTTAGATGAGGCAACACAGACTCTAAGGAAAGGGCGAAAATCGCCGGTCAATTAAAGGCACAGTAAAACGCCTGTATCCATCCGAAATGAACCCTTGGCAACCTCAGGAACATTATCCTTGATTGTTCTCTCTTAACAGATGCATTTAACATTCAAACAACATTGAAACTCAAATAGAAATTAATATTATTTTCTAAAAAGTCAGCTACATTCACTTTTCACATGATGTACACAGAAAGCTCATTGCTTGTCCATCTTTGAAAGTCATAGTTGTAAGTACAATAATGATGAATAGAAATATGTATACATTCACGTTCTTTTGTCACATAAATTCCGTTCCAAAATCTGTTGATAGTGATTTGAGATCTGAAAGAAAATCTAAAAACAAATGTGGGGTACCAGGACGGCTACTGCACACTCCAAGATGGCAATGATAGGAAGTCTATTCCTACGACTGGTGAAATAAGGAAATAACCCCATCCAGAAGTGCCCATGACACAAGGTGGACGCCCAACCTTACTAAATGTCCACTGTCAAGGTGGCTACGCCCAAGGAAAAGGGAGAACCCCCAGAGAAATGCGCGCCCAAGTATAGACAACAATGACCAAATGAAAAGAAGAAAAACCCACCATGTAATGCCTCCACGGTGGAAATAAAATTGGCCAGGCAAAGCAAGGGAACACCCAAGATATAAAAAGGGCCCAAATGAATATAAACGCCGGGGGTATCAAGAATTAAAAACCCTACTGCAAAACAAGCTCCCGGTGTAAAAGTTTACGCCCAAGGGAAAAGCGAGAAGGCCACGGAGATAGAAACAAAAGCCCAGAACAAATAACAACGCCCAGGATAAAGAGTAAACCCTACTTCCCCAATGCCCATGACATTAAAACGAAATAGCATGAACCACAACAGATTACCCGAGCCCTTAACTACAATGTTTAAAACGAAGATCTTCTAAAGTACCCCCTTTTTCCTTTTTTTTTTTTACAGAGTATTAAGGACTGGAAACAACATTCCACAACAATACAACCATAATCGTAGCAGTAAATCACTATCCATTCTACTCTACTCAGTTCAGGAACATACCTTTGCCTTATTCGCTTTCCGCAACGATTCCTGCTCCTGTCGCTCCTGCTCCTGCTTGCCGACCGCGAAGAACTCACCGGTACCTCCCAGCCAAACTCTAGGGGTACTCTTCTTCTCCCTCAGCCCCCCGAGCCGCAAAGGGGCCACACAAAATCAGAGAGTAACTAGCTCCTCAGCTCGCCTCCAAGGCTGAGCTACCACTCAAGTCTGCTGAGAATTCCCAACTCCTACCAGAAATCAATCAGTCTCTCTTCTCCAGCATCACAATACCAATCTCCACCCAAAAAAATCCCCCTTCTTTCCCCCTCTCCCTTTCTTTTATCCAGTCTCAAACCCTAATTCTTGTTTTTCTTAGTTTTCCCCCCTTTTTCTCTTTTGACTTTCTTATTTTTCTTTTTAATTATTTTGTTTATATATTTCATTTTTATTTTTTCTTTTCAAAAACTCAAAGAGTATGTGCGCTCATTTTTAATTTCCTTTTAATTTCACATGCTTAACTTTATTAGTTTATAATTTGTTTATAATATAAAAATACATCTATATATTTTCATTTTTCTATTAATATGCATGCATTCATCATTGTAGTTTATCATTATCCATCATTTAATTTACCATTAATATATCTGTATATTTAGGATTAATGAGAGATTAAGGCGATGGCAAACCCAAATAGGGGAAAAGTAAATGTATTACAAAAACAAATAAAGAGGAATTACGAGGAGGGATGGCGATATAGTAATGTGAACTAGACAAGTAAAAGGGAGATGGATACGGGAAGATCTAGGCGATGGAGGATAGTTTTATTAAGTAGACAAAGATAAAGAGAGGGTGATGGTCTGAGTTTTTTT